>MU912174.1:6893-18908 GCA_036418165.1 Cooperia oncophora | reverse complement strand
TTTTGTTTTAGCCCTATTGGAATTCGAGCCGTAAACCTATTGTAAACTATTGTGATACTCTGCTTTTCAATCGACTTTTTTTAAAATCTCCAAACACCCTCGAGAACCAAGTTACTGAATTTAGTGGGAAGCACCGCCCGTACCAAGTGCGCCCGGCCCACTTCGTGTGAGTCTCCCTAAATCTTCTATCTAGCCCTTGCTAACCTTAGCCCACTTTTTCTCTATATCTGAGCTGCGAACCGAATTATGAACTTTTGTCCGCAACGTCGTTCACTTCCGACGCATGCCCGCCCATTTTGGTGGAGCTTAGCATAGGTCATGTGTGCTCTGTAAATCTTGGCCCATGCCCTGCGCATCCCACTCCTGACCCTGAATTTTTCCAGTGGCATCTACGTTAAGAACTGAATTCGCGGATAGACAAACAAGCAGAGGTAGCAAATTCTACCGTATATAAACGGCAACGTCTGTCTGTTCTGTCTGTTTGTCTGTCTGTCCGGAAATTCGGAATCACCTGAAGAACCAGTTGGAGGGGCGGGTCAAGGGTGGGTTGGGTAGGGCATGGGCCAAGATGTACGGAACACACATGAACTGATCTAAGCCCCTATTCACGCGGGCGCGGCGTGCGCGCAGACTGGAGCTACTTTTTCAAAAATTCGTGAGTCGGTTCCAGAAGTGTTCGGAGAGCGGAAAAAGTGGGGAAGATATTAAATGGGTAGTCGCGAGGAATGAGGGAAGAACATTCACATTGGGTGGGGCGTGCCATATAAGGGCGGTATTGGCTACAGAAGTTTAGGGTTCAAGTCCTGAGTCGACTCTCGCCAAGCCAACCAAGCCTTCTACCCTCCGGGACGGTAAATTGGTACCAGATTCGTCTGGGAGGATAAAACACTGACTTGTACATCGGCTGGCCACCGCAAGTCATTGTATAGGCCACATCGCATTCAATAAGCCACGATTCTGAATGGAAGCTGCATTCCACAAAGGGACTGATCAACGGCGAAGACTTTATCCTTTGTATGTTCGATCACCACCCAATTTGTGAAGTGGAGAAGCGCCACGCAGTTTGGAGTTCTCGTTGCCCTTTTCAGAGAAATCCACTACATTCTCTTTTGTAGTTTTTACAGTTTGACAGCAAGTGGTAGCCGCTCATGCACACTCGTCTACTTTCATAAACACGTTCCATTGAAGTTAAGCAATGTTATGGTCAAAAAACCAAAACCGCATATATTTCTGACTGCTACAGTGCGTCACACGAGGACGACATGACTCCATTTAGATGACTCTTCTTATGAAATGATATGCTGTAGATTGAAACACCCGTTTTCTCAAAATTATGAATGCACATGAGAAACAAAAGGAAGTAATTTCCACTTTTTCAAAACATATCCAATTGGTCATTCCGTCTCACCTCGAGTGTGACGACCTTTTCTGTGGTAACTGGTGGTGGTGGCTGATCGTCGACAACGTATTGCTAAATAACTCTGATTAGGGACCGTAAGCTGTGTTAGGTACTAAACCGAAACACTACTATAAACCATAAGTTGTACGTATGTATACACATATAGATGTATGTACACATGTGTGTATATGTGTAGCATGCACACTAACGAAAGCAAACAAGAAAAATCTGGAACGGGCTGAAGAACAGTTCTTCTGACGCTTTCAACCCGTTTAATCAACTGTCTACCAAGAAACAATTATCAAAAATAATCGGAAAAACCACGATTTCCCAATTTGATGACAACTTTTATTCCCCGTGACATCGACTCCGCAAAATGTTTGGGTGTGTCCACAGGTATCCAAGTATATTTTCCTTGTACCTTCTGTAATACCTCATCTGGGTGGCTACAAACTTTCAAATACATTCATCACTGCTATTGTGCGCTTCTTGCTAGGGTTCTGTTGGCTTATGGAGGAAATCCCTTTAAAATGAAGGTCGATGCTACGCAAGAAAAAAATTGACTTCGTGTTGAACTTCCATCGTGAAGCTTTTATGATCCATTAAAGAAGTCGGTGAAGAAAACAAGTAGTAGTTGAAGTAGATTGAGGTTTGTACCGGTACCGGCGTGCCTACGTCAGCCGACCGGTCTGCTATCAAATGGGCCTACAACGATCGGTGGTTAAGTGTGTGGCTGCCTATGCACTAAAATCTAGTAAAATGTGGTCCTCAATCCGTTTGTCCCCGGTGCCTATGCTGCTCTGCAACCATTCGTAAATTTCTGAGTCTCTTTTCGCCCACTTCGACACATGCCCAGCCCACATGAGCGTGCCTATCTTCCTACTATATACACTGCGTCTCATAAGTATAGTTCCACCTACAAATCTCACAATATCCCGCCTCTACACGACGTTTTCGAAAAAGCCTTTCGATAGAACATTTGATTACCAGTGCCAATTTGCATGCCAACACCGAGAATTATTAGGTTGTCCGGAAAGTTCTCAGCGTTTTGTGTTACTATTTTTTGTACATTCATTGCTGATTAAAAACTCATTCTCCCTTGCGTCTCAGTAGTACATCCTGAAGAGAATTTTTTGCGCTATCTGATGATTGCCGTTTCACCATTGCTTGATAAACCCCCTTTTCCCAAGACTTTTTGAAGCATGTCAAAAGAGCAACTTCGGACGATATTTTTCTTCAACTACAAATTGGGTCAATCCGCAGTCGAGACAGCTCGACAAATTAACCAGGTTATCCCATACCTGGTTAATTTGTCGAGGCCTTGAAGATGAACCTCGTAGCGGTCGACCTAAAGCAATACCTGACGAGGATTTGAAGGCGTTTGTGGAGGCTGACCCATCCCAAACAGTTCGAGAGATTGCAGAAAAGCTAGGCGTTGGCAAATCCACTGTTGCGGATGGTCTGGAACGCATTGGAAGGTGAAAAAACTCGACAAGTGGGTGCCCCACAATTTGAGTGACCGGCAGAAATTGGCACGTCTCGAGGTTTCTCTTCACTGCTTTTGCGCAACAGAAACGACCCGTTTTTGGACCGAATTGTCACCTGTGATGAAAAGTGGATCATGTATGATAACAGGAGACGTTCCGGACAGTGGTTGGATGCCGACGAACCACCGAGGCAATTTCCAAAGCCGAATCCTCACGAAAAAAAGATTATGGTCACAGTGTGGTCATCGGCTGGTGTGATCCACTATACACTCGAAATCCCTGAGATGAGGTAGGCGTGGCTGCGTACTTCAACTAAACGTCGTGGTGGCTGTGCTCTTGGAAAGACATTTTCATTTTGACCCAAATGTGGTCACGTCTTTTTCCAACAAAGAACAAGATGGCGGTTGTCTGAAATTTAAATATCCCACGAGTAACCAGTTCCGTGCCATGTTCGAATGCCACGCCTACCCCGTCTCAGGGATAAAGAGTATAATTTTTTGTCACCAGGCCAAACCATCACAGCAGAGTCCTACTGTGAAGAAATCGACGAAATGTACCGAAAATTGCGTCAGCTGCAGCCAGCACTTGTCAACAGAAAGGGTCCGATTCTTTTGCATGACAACGCCCGCCCACACGTTTCACAAATCACTATCCATAAATTGAACGAATTGGGGGTTGAAGTTCTACCTCACCCGCCATATTCTCCAGACCTTTCACCAACCGACTATCACCTTTTCAAACATTTTCAGAACTTCCTTGCTGGAAAATACTTCATCAATCAGGACCAGGCAAAAAAAGCCTTCGTGGATTTCGTGGATTCTCGACCACCCAGTTTTTTCTTTGATGGGATTTATCGACTGGTGGCAAAAGTGTGCTGATTCGAACGGTGCTTATTTGGATTAAATCCGATGAGTATTAAGAAAGTTATGATCGTTTAAAGTGAAACACCCAAAACGCTGAGAACTTTCCGGACAACCTAATAACTTTCCAGAGCAACTTCAATTTTCTTTATTTTTTGAAAATTTCTCACTTTGACAATGTCCCAAAAGTATAGTTCCACCGCATTTTCCCACACGTCTCATTTTTTTCGGGTAAAACTGTCTCATCATCATTACTTTTCACCTTTTCCAGGTTATGGCGAGAGGACATTCTTTGTCGGACTTCGAAAAGATTATCGCAAAGAAGGCTCAAGGACTGTCGAACCGTCAAATCGCAAGGGAGTTGGGCCGCAGTCATCATGTTATCAATATTTTGTCAGGGAACCCGCAGGCTATGGAATCACGAAGAGCTCTGGGTGTTCTTGCTCTCTGATCGGGAAAAGCGCCGTACTTTGAGAGAAGCATCAAATTCTACAGTGTCGTTCTTCAGCCGGCAATGCCGGCTGGTATTTCAATATCCGAGCTCCTGCGCACCTTTGCTCACCCTTCCCCTGTCCGGAGTGCTCTGGAATCGTCTTACCAATTGTTAAGCTTGGCTTCGCCCACCTCGGCGCGCGCTCCACTACAGCGGATGTGCCTCACACTTCTCAACCAGCGACCCCTCGCTGACCTCAATCCTTTTTTTTCCTTGGTGTCCGGAGTGCTCTGAAACCACATCAGGAAATTTTGGCTCAGTCCATTTCTCGCCGCCACAACGGATGTGCCTCACATCTCTCAACCAGTGACCCTCGCTGGCCTTAATTTTTCCATTTGTCCGAAGTTTTACGAATACCCTCTCCTAGCTCCATTCCACTTTTTCCTCATCTCACATCTGCTGAATTATGAGTTTTTCAGTGATAAGGCTAACTTTCGGCGCCTGCCCCGCCTACTGTGGGCAGGGTTTGCCACGGGTTACGTGTGGTCTATACTTAGTTTCTCACCGTACCCATCCCAACCTTGACTCAAGTTGTTCTATCAGGTAGAACCGAATTTCCGAACAGGCAGACAGATAGACAAACAAACAAACTAACCAACTAACAAACAAACAAATAAATGAACAAAAGCAAATAGACAGGCAACTGAGCAAGTTATATACAGTGGGTGATAGCATTCTTGCCCCGCCCTCAGCTAAGGAGGGAGGGCACCGGGAGGGCCATACAGCTTCTGTGAAACGGAAAAACCAGCAATTGGGAAAGTTCTTCGAGGTCAATTACGACCTTCTCCCTCTCGCACTCCAATTATATAATATACCAGTCGGATCGCACGGCTCACGCCGTGCTCTCCTCCTTCTCTTGAGCTCGGCTTCCGAGCTGGCCTGGCTTCGCCAGGCGGGTCCATAATTTTAACGAAATTTTTTCGGTAGTGGGCTGTTCATAAGGCGCTGTAGTGATCGAATCGTAACAGACAGAGCAAGGCTTACGATCCCGCACAACTCAGCACGCGCTTCTATTTACAGCGGCGGTGTAGTCCGCGCCATGACGCCATTAGAATACATAAATCTGTAGATAGATACAATATGTAGTCGGCCAATACAGCGCAATATGAATGCTCAGTGAAATAGCAGATTTCGTTTCCATTACTTGCACCGGAATGCCTACCGACGAACGCTTTCCTTTCATTTAGCATGCGATCCGCTCGTTGAAGTGTTTTTCGGTTCTCCTCAAATTTCCCTGAGATTCCCGTTTCAGGCGAACTACATACCCCCCCCCCCCCCCCCCCCCCGCTCGTCGACATCGACATTATATAGTAGGATGAGTTCATTTTCTAAGGCTATCAGGGAAGTGATGGCTGAAGGAAAGATAGTAGGCCCCTTATCGAATCTTATCAGGTGCTATCACATTCTATCACCCACCAAAAGTGTTCCCGTCCTGCCACGTATATCACTTCTTGGAACTGTCGTCCTATCTTTTCTGCGACGCTCGCTATGAATTTCGTGACAGACAGACACGCACACACACACACACACACACACACACACACACACTTACAGACATACTTAGCGGATTATATATAGTAGGATAGTAGGATGAGTTCATTTTCTAAGGCTATCAGGGAAGTGATGGCTGAAGGAAAAGTATGCACACTGAGCCTTTGATACTTGGGGGTATAGTGATAAGAGAGGTAATGATAATGACCCCTTATCGTTTCTTATCGATTGATAAGATCCTGTCACCCGTCATCAATGTCCCTATCACTGAAACTCTATAATTTGGTAGTGTAAAGGCTCCAGCAATTTGACTGAACAGCATTGGCAACGTTCCTTATCAGCCCCTATCAGCTGTTATCACCTCACGTGCCGTGTCCCATCTCCAACTCTATATCATTTTCTGAAATTAATGCCTAGCTGATGCTGTGTTCCGCGTTATGAGTATGGTGACCTTACCATTCTAACTCCCCTTATCAAATCCTATCAGCTGCTATCATTCCCTGTCACCCATCAATAATGTTCCTGTCCCACGTCCTATATCATACCTTGGAACCAATGTCCCACTGTTACTGTGTCCCGCACTATGGGCTCGGTCACCCTCCCCTTCTAAGGCCCCTTATCGAATCTTATCAGGTGCTCTCATTCCCTGTCACCCATCAATAATGTTCCTGTCCCACGTCCTATATCATACCTTGGAACCAATGTCCCACTGTTACTGTGTCCCGCACTATGGGCTCGGTCACCCTCCCCTTCTAAGGCCCCTTATCGAATCTTATCAGGTGCTATCACATTCTATCACCCACCAAAAGTGTTCCCGTCCTGCCATGTATATCACTTCTTGGAACTGTCGTCCTATCTTTTCTGCGACGCTCGCTATGAATTTCGTGACAGACAGACAGACGCACACACAAACACACACACACACACACACACTTACAGACATACTTAGCGGATTATATATAGTAGGATAGTAGGATGAGTTCATTTTCTAAGGCTATCAGGGAAGTGATGGCTGAAGGAAAAGTATGCACACTGAGCCTTTGATACTTGGGGTATAGTGATAAGAGAGGTAATGATAATGACCCCTTATCGTTTCTTATCGATTGATAAGATCCTGTCACCCGTCATCAATGTCCCTATCACTGAAACTCTATAATTTGGTAGTGTAAAGGCTCCAGCAATTTGACTGAACAGCATTGGCAACGTTCCTTATCAGCCCCTATCAGCTGTTATCACCTCACGTGCCGTGTCCCCATCTCCAACTCTATATCATTTTCTGAAATTAATGCCTAGCTGATGCTGTGTTCCGCGTTATGAGTATGGTGACCTTACCATTCTAACTCCCCTTATCAAATCCTATCAGCTGCTATCATTCCCTGTCACCCATCAATAATGTTCCTGTCCCACGTCCTATATCATACCTTGGAACCAATGTCCCACTGTTACTGTGTCCCGCACTATGGGCTCGGTCACCCTCCCCTTCTAAGGCCCCTTATCGAATCTTATCAGGTGCTATCATTCCCTGTCACCCATCAATAATGTTCCTGTCCCACGTCCTATATCATACCTTGGAACCAATGTCCCACTGTTACTGTGTCCCGCACTATGGGCTCGGTCACCCTCCCCTTCTAAGGCCCCTTATCGAATCTTATCAGGTGCTATCACATTCTATCACCCACCAAAAGTGTTCCCGTCCTGCCATGTATATCACTTCTTGGAACTGTCGTCCTATCTTTTCTGCGACGCTCGCTATGAATTTCGTGACAGACAGACAGACGCACACACACACACACACACACTTACAGACATACTTAGCGGATTATATATAGTAGGATTTAGTGGAAGGAGTTTCATTTTTCTAAGGCTAATCAGGGAAGTGTTGGCTGAAGGAAAGTATTAGTTAGCGCCTTATCAAATCTTATCAGGTGTTATCACATTCTTTTTCTATCACCCACCAAAAGTGTTCCCGTCCTGCCACGTATATCACTTCTTGGAACTGTCGTCCTATCTTTCTGCGACGCTCGCTATGAATTTCGTGACAGACAGACAGACGCACACACACACACACACACACACACACACACACACTTACAGACATACTTAGCGGATTATATATAGTAGGATAGTAGGATGAGTTCATTTTCTAAGGCTATCAGGGAAGTGATGGCTGAAGGAAAAGTATGCACACTGAGGCTTTGATACTTGGGGGTATAGTGATAAGAGAGGTAATGATAATGACCCCTTATCGTTTCTTATCGATTGATAAGATCCTGTCACCCGTCATCAATGTCCCTATCACTGAAACTCTATAATTTGGTAGTGTAAAGGCTCCAGCAATTTGACTGAACAGCATTGGCAACGTTTCTTATCAGCCCTACCAGCTGTTCTTCACTTCACAGTGCCGTGTATCCCTCTCCACTCTTAATATCATTCTTTGAATTAATGCCTAGCTGATGCTGTGTTCCGCGTTATGAGTATGGTGACCTTACCATTCTAACTCCCCTTATCAAATCCTATCAGCTGCTATCATTCCCTGTCACCCATCAATAATGTTCCTGTCCCACGTCCTATATCATACCTTGGAACCAATGTCCCACTGTTTACTGTGTCCCGCACTATGGGCTCGGGCACCTCCATTCTGAGGTCCCATTATCAATCTTATCAGGTGCTATCATCCCTGCCCCATCAATAATGTTCCTGTCCCACGTCCTATATCATACCTTGGAACCAATGTCCCACTGTTACTGTGTCCCGCACTATGGGCTCGGTCACCCTCCCCTTCTAAGGCCCCTTATCGAATCTTATCAGGTGCTATCACATTCTATCACCCACCAAAAGTGTTCCCGTCCTGCCACGTATATCACTTCTTGGAACTGTCGTCCTATCTTTTCTGCGACGCTCGCTATGAATTTCGTGACAGACAGACAGACGCACACACAAACACACACACACACACACACACTTACAGACATACTTAGGCGATTATAATATAGTAGGAATGAATAATAATATGACCCTTCGATGGATTTCGTGCAACTCTATGCTCTTCTTCTTGTTTCTTCACATGCTTGGAGCAGCAGTGCCCGATGAACAATTCAATTTGTTTTTAGCCGATCGTGAGCTTCTGGACTGATCGAGGACCACTCCAGCGTAACAGAAAATGTCCTGATTGCAGATAGATGTTCCGTGCTACGTTGTCATACAAAATAAAACTAGTTTGATTTCGAGGCGTATCACATGCTTCATATGCCTTGCCTATCGAACTTGCGGGAACTTCCCTCGCCCTTTCTAAGTTTGCGCCGAAATATAAATGAAAACATCCCCATAAGAATAGCAGCCGTCGCCGCGTTCAAATGAAATGCGTCGTCACCCTACCGCATCTCAGGGGTTTAACCTATGTATATCTATGATTGGTATCGTCGCAGTTAGGCAAGGCGGTGTCAGGACGTATGAAATGAGCCCGTCCTTGGCTGCGGTTCCTACCGATGGTGGCGGGCTCAGAAGAGAACAATTGGCCACTATTGTTTTCAGGCGGCCGCTAGCGAACTCACTCCACACCCCGCCGGATTGGTACACTATCCGCTGTATGTCGATCAGTCGTTGGTAGATCTATTCATCACTAAATTTGATATTGCAGGAAAAATCATCCATGGCTATAGCGCGCTCACATTAGCCTTTCAAGTAACAAATTAGTGCCCTATGTTACAAAATGAGCCATAATTTTGCGCGACATGGTTTTTAATTTTGTTCATACAAATAAATAATAACTACCACTGATCGAAGGCGTTGGTACGTGTCCTTTATATGGCGACCGCCGCGTGGATGCACTTTTACCTGCCGCATTTTCTTCTTTTTTCCACGTTTAGACTTCTTCCTTTTCGGCCGCTTCGTCGTTGTGGTCTCTTCGCCAGTGGTTGGGGTCTGCAAAGCTTAGCTTTGTCAATTTCTACGATAAATCTGTCATTTTGGATAATAGATAATAGATAGATGATACAGTCACCCAATGAATTCCTAGTTATATTTAGACAAATTGCTAGCATAAAACCGTTTCCTTTGTACTAAATTGGTTTCAGGTAGGATAAGTATCGCGGAGCTGGGGAGAGCGTGGTTAGACAGAATGTGTTTTTCATAGAATATTTCCATTGAAACTGCAGTCACCAGATTCAAATGGAATACGCAGCCACGCCCCATTGTCAACGGAAGTTTAGTTAGCCCTTCATCCTGTTTTTCGTGTTTCCAAGCCTGTACTACTTTGGTGAATCGAAAAAGCTCGGAAAAGCAGGCTGAGCTCCGGTCAAAGGCATAAGGCACGATAATTCGGTAAGCTGGCTAAAATGGTAGCAGGGGTGTTATACAATGGAATAATGGCGTCAAGAGAAGGAAAACGATTTAACCTGCAAAACAATCTCAAAAACGGTCTTTGTCCCGTGTCAAATAGCGACTTCGGACGAGTGTCCCGCTGACATCGTGATAATAACCGCTGCGGTAGATATGTCATACACACTTATCCATGCAGCACCGCAGTCGCTTCATATCAATCCCTTCGCTTCATATTGTACTTCGCAAATGAAGCGATACGAGCATCAGCATCGGTCGGACATTTGTGGGCGGGCGGGCGCGGTGGGCGTCCGGGTCGGTATGTTGCAGCTTGATAGGGTGCTATAATGGTACCTCCCTTGGGAAAAGAGCTACGGAGCGCCTGCCCAGGGGTGCTAAATACTGTCCTGCTAGGCGTACTAATTCTACACGTCTTCAGGATTTATCGTCTTTTGCATCTGAGATGCTCAACTTTACTGATTGCTCTGGTGACATTCAGGCGAACCAGCAATTTCTACCTAACTGGTTTAATGAGCAGATTGGGGACCGTGCACATCATAGCCCGAGTGCACCACGACAATTTGAATTTTTTTTCCTTAACACAGCATCCCCACATCATCTTCTTTTTTGATACGACTCCCGCCACAAGCACCGCAAAGTTGCGTCGGCTGACACAACGACGAAAAGCGGGAACAACCCTCCGATCAAGTCAACTTTTTGAGCCACTAATAAGGAATCGCTACATAATATCACCTGAATAAAAGACGGCGACATGTCGCTCATTTCAACAGATTGCTTGAACTGTGTACCCTCAACTGACCACGGAGAGATGACTTCGGAATCTGGAGCCTGAACAGAATAATTGGCAATTATAGACTTTGTCTATTCACCTTCGATACTGCCCGTGTGTGAGCCGAAGGTGCCCTGCGTTGCTTTAGCGTTCCACTCCCAGCTCAAAATTGCTTGCTCGGGAACGGGGCTGTAAGGTGGTGATACCTGAGTGTCATCTCCATACCCCGCCTTCGCTATCATAAAAGTACAGCACTTGCGTCAAAGCCAAGATCACTAGTCAAGCACGCAATCAGAGGTCGAGAACAACTAGAAGTGAGAGGGCGCAGACAAGTACTGCGATTGCTTATGGCTAGGCGTGTGGCTGGCCGTAGGGCAACGTGGGCATAGTATGGAGACGATACCCAGGCATTACTACCCTCTGGCCCCGTACCGTTGCAAGTTTGATCGGTGAAAGTGGCACGCAACTGCAACTGCGGACCCATCATTCCACACACATCAGGGACGAGGATACACCGAGACAAGTGTGCAATTTGCCTATAAGTTCTGCACTTTTGCATGACACTTGCTCAGGCGGAACCGGTCGTGCCTTTTCGATAAGGCAGCGTTCATACTTCGCGACAGCAGTGGCGATCTTCGCGATCGTCGGTACGCGACAGAGCGCGCCCCAACGCTGGACCGCTCCGAGTGCTATTAGGAGTAATTGGCTTAATTTCCTGTTTTCTTTCTTCTAATTGCCATTGACTCAGGCTACTAAAGCTTGTTTTGACTCAAGGAAAGGTGGATAAAACTTAATGGCTTTTCTTTTCTATTTTCTTTTTTGATTCAGGATAGAAATGAGCAAAAAGCAAGGGGCTTCATTTAGGGTAAGTTTCTTATTGTTTCTTTTTTCATTCTTCGAGCTTATACATGAACTTATGAAGTTTCTTCCTCCTCGATGTTGCATGAAAGAATTAGTGTTTTGATTCCTTTCTGTTTCTTTTTTTTCCGTTGTTTGAACTCGACCTAAAAACTATAAATGTTTTGGAAGTTGGAAGTTTAGCCGAGTAGGAAAGTTTCAAAACTTTTATATAAATTGAAACAATGAAAACAAAAGAAACAAAATGAATCTCCCCTATAAATGAAGTTGCACCTATTCCGGCTTGAAAAAAATGGTGGAACCCCATCCTTCCTCATATT
>MU912173.1:123263-159116 GCA_036418165.1 Cooperia oncophora | reverse complement strand
CTTTTCCTCGTCCTCAATCTTGGGAATAGACGTTGTTAACACTGTGTTCGTTGATGGCCGNTCCAGAGGGAGTCCACCTCAGGTTAACGAATGCTCATTGAATTTAATCGCGATATACGTTATTATTACCATGTGTGTTTCAAAACGGCCATCGAAGAAGTTCATCATACGAGTTTCTCATAATACGATTGTACCGTTTTTTGTTTGCAATCATCTCTGTATTGTTCTATTATGTCATGACTTCAAGTCGTCCATTTAGTATGGGCACCTTCATACAAGTAGAATTTCATAGTGGGCGTTTCATAGTTTCATTTAAGACGAAAAAACCAAACGGCAAAAAGGGGGGGGGGTCGTACCGAACCCCCAAAAAAGGGGGGGGTCGTACAGGCTCGACCAAAATCCCCATCGAATGCTGTGCCCTGCTAAAACGAGTGCTATATGCATGATCAGGACACCCAATTACCCCTGTGGGCAAAGTTTCAGCGAGAAAAAATTTTTTTGACCTGTTGCGATAATAATAGTTTAATAGTGCCGATATTTGTAATCATGATGTCAAATAAGCTCTGTATACAAGGTTTCAGCGGACTTAGTGACCTAGAGTATTTTGGTGCCGGCGCCTGTGGGGCGCCTGGCGGTCTCAAGCCGGACGGATGTGCGTGTTCAGGAGGTCGAATTACCCCTAGAACCTAGCTTTCAGCCAAATGCGCCCGTAGAAAAAAAGTCGGTCAAAATCCCGACTTTTCTAATGCCGGTTTTTCAAGCAGTCGGATCACCCGGCTCCCGCCGGGCGCTCTCCTTATGTGTCACGGCTTGGCTTCGCCAGGCACTCCCTTATTAGGCGAGATAAATTGCACAAAGTTGCGAAAGGGTTACAGCGCATTTCTCACCCAAAGCTAGGCAAATTAGTTGAATAGCTCGACATCAGTAATCAAACCACATCTGGTCCCTCCCGCTAACTCGCTAGTTACTGACTTTCAATTGTGCCATGGCTGCATGATTTCATTAACGACTGCTGTTGCAATATCAGAATGGGTCAAAACTCAATCAGTCCAGCGGATCAGTGTAACATTCTGGAGGTAACAGCGCTTTGTTACCTCCAGAAGCGGCACAGGTGTGGAGTTATGCGCCTCACTGAGAGGAAGAATTTCACAATGTTTTGTCAATGTCAAAGTGCCTGCGGGGAGCCTGCATGTTACCACCGAAAGCGTCCCCACTCAAGAACGTTGGTCCACTTCTTCTTTTTGTTCGACTGCGACTCATTTCTATTTCCAACACGTCATCGAAATAATTTTTTTTCACTGGTTCATTGGTATGATTTCTCGGTTTTCCCGTTCCAGACGCACAATATACCCCCCCCCCCTCTCCTTCCCGCTCGACATCACTGCATTAATTCAAGAGCACATAGTCCACTGGATGATTTTGATGGCTTAAGGGAAGAGTTCACACACTAATCCTCTGATTGCCTCATAGTGGTAAGAAATGTAGTGAATATGGTTTTACCTACTCTTATCAATTGATAAGGTTACTTGTCACCCGTCATCAAGGTCCTTGTCACAGATGCTTTGTAATTTGGTACTTTGAAAGCTTCACCACCTTGAACAGCGACGACCACCGCCGTGTCCCTTATCAGCCCTTATCACTCGTTATGCTTTTTGCCAACCACCGTTAATGTCCCCATCTCGCCCTCTATATCACCTGCATGAACCAACGCCTCGCTGGCGCTGTGACCTGCTATATGAATGCAGTTAGCTTACCTTTCTAAAGCCCGTTATCAAATCTTATCAGCTGCTAACACTTCTTGTCACCCACCAGAGAGGTTCATGTGTCATATCCTATATCATATATGGAATCAACACCTAGCTGATGCTGTCACCGGCCTTATGGATATGGTGACCATCCCCTCCAACGCCTCTTATCGAATTTTATCAATAAATATCACTCCCTGTCACCTACCAGTAGTGTGAACATGGTGGCCTTCCCCTTCTAAAGCCTCTTATCAAATCTTACCAGCAGATATCGCTTCCTATCACACGCCAATATTGCTCCCGTCACACCCCCTACTCACTTTTTGGAGTCAATGTCTCACTGCTAGTGGGACGGGCGCTATGAATTTCGTGACAAACATACGGACGGACACCCAAACACAGACACTTAGCGAATTATATAGGGTAGGATAATTCCTTTTCTACTTTGGAGTCACTTATCGGCTACTCGTTCATAAATGAACACCCGCTACCACTAATACTTGATCACGGGACTGTCTTGAAGTTTCTGAGATAAGAACACCAGCTAGGCCTCCGCGTAGAGGTCGGGATGCTGTACACAGTGTTACTGGACACTGGATTTACATGTAGTGGTGGCAAATGGTAAGGATGGTCCATGATGATAGAGCTCTCCAAGAGAACTTCTGGTAAACGAGGCCAGATGACGCGATCACTCGATATTGAGTATTGAGACGAGGGCAATCGTGGTTCTTTGCGTCAGTGCGATGGTGCATGACACAGGCATCGATCAATCCACTGTTCAATTCATCGCGGCCACACTTGCTGTCGACGGCTGTGCATGCGGTACAGCCAGCCACGCCAGCAATTATTACACGAACACTGCGATGGCGGCTGCCTCTCGTGACCGCTGCCACTGAGAAAACGTCGTTTCTTTGAGGCAGCTCTGTTCAGTCCACTGTTGCTCATTGTGACCAAGTTGCCTGATGCGTCATTTTATTCGTGGATTAAGTGCACGTAATATTGTGAAAACTTATCTTTACAATGGTTGACGTAATTCATTCATTCATACACGATAAACAGATCTTTCTCCTTGATTCTTGTGTTCAAGTACAAACGAGTATTGGAAGTAAAGCGTACAAGGATTTTAAGATTTTGCTGAGAATATGTTGTAAAAGGATGGTCTTCTTCATTGGTTACCCTGTCTATCGTTATCACAGACGCTATTAATTTTCTTTATTCTGTTAAGCCTCATCAAGCTGCATTAGCGTGACCAGTCACGTTTCGCTGCGATCAAAGTGTTGGGTCGGCCCATAAGTAAATCGGTAACTTCAGTAAGCGAACAAACCGACACCGTACCCCCGAAGGAGCCGTAAATAAATCGGGGTGCACACCAAACACAGCATCTCACGACAACAGCATTAATATTGCCTTTATAACGCACGTATATGTTGTGGTTGCTACGGCCCCGAGCATTTTTGAACGTTTAGGGCGAGAGGAATAGTGTAAGTGTCGATGAGCGTTCTGAGCGAGTCATCGTTTGAGCGCCCATCGACACCTACACTATCCGTTTCACTTAAAACGCTGGCATTCCGCTGAGAAGACTCAGAGGCGCTAACGTAGTTGGGAGGGGCCACGCGGCTCGCGGCGAGCGATGAATCATCTGCTCTTCTGCTCACTCCTGGGCAAAAGAGAAATAATTTCCTGTTTAGGACATGAATATAAGTTCGCCCTAGCTATATTCGAAAGTTAAAACAGTTAACACTGATAAGTACAAAGAAACAGTTTGAGTTGCAAGGTTCTTGCCTAAACTACAAAATTTTGTTGCATGTTTGTCGTTGGCTGCCATTATTGACTACAAAAAAAAATCGAATTTTTAGCTTCTGCGGGACTCTTCAGCAAGTTCCCGGTGAATCTTGTTTGTTTTATTCTGATTTGGCTGCTAGATTCGCGTTCCAAGTATGCTTATGAGTGAAGAGCTGATGAGTCATCACTCGCCGCGAGCCGCGTGGCCCCTCCCAACTACGTTAGCACCTGTTCAGGTTTTAAGGACAGCACGACTGCATCGAAATGGGAACCTTTGCGCCTTCCAGACTAGTGAAGGAATGTTGTTGCCCTCTGCCCAACTCTTTCTCCTCATTTCTGCACTATTCCTAAAATGCCTAGAGTAGTTCAAACTTCAACTGCAAGCTTATTCTTGAAGCTGAGAATAGGGCTGACTATGGATCCCGTACTATACCTTGCTCACAAGAACTATGTTTATCATCATTCCTCATATCGCACGGAACCAACAGGAAGCAAGCACGCAGTGGTAACGTCACGACAATGGGGGGAGGCTATCACTGTCATCAGAACCGTTAAGAATGTGGATAATTGAAACCACAAGCATGAAAAGTCAAGCATGAAGTAGTCAAGCATGAAAAGGAGCATGGCATTTGTCACGGAATGAATTCCGAGGCCTGTGAATGAGCAAACATGCACAACTATCCTGTTTTACCAATTTAATCAATTTTCGAGGAAGTCTCGTGACATTTTTATCAGGAAAATGCTTCAACAAGATGCGAAAGTGATGTGTAAAGACTCCACTGCAGTGTCATGAGAAGTCCGGACCATTTTTGACAAGTGCCATTTGATTCTGGAGCATCCTACGCGGCTATAGGTCTTATGAACACTATTTCATGCAATCGTTCTAATTGGATCTCTGTCGGCTTGTTCGCCTACTGAAGTTACCGCTTGATGGGGATTTTTTTTGCCCTGCAAGACAGTGTGCCTTTTTCAGACGTTAAAGAGGATCGTAATTCGCCGCACCGCCACGCGCGGCGATGGGCGCGGCGTTTTCATAAATTGTTTTAACCTGTCGAATGTAGCACCGGACTTCATGTAGACAGCGCCATCGTAGACACTCATTACTGTTTTCGGTCCTTTCTTTGCTTTCGACCCCCCCCCCTCAATAATTCTCATTTATTAGATTTTACAACATAGTTCATTAATATCAGTTTCAAAGATTTTACTTGATTGCATGTTGCCGCCATCTACTGCCTGAAACTATCGTCCTTTGCGGGCGAGACGTCGCACGCGAAGCCCAGCAGCGCGGCAAATTACGATCCTCTTGTCACATACCCCCCTTTTTCAAGTTCTAGTTCCATTGTTTTTTGAGTGCCTGAAGTAGGGTGTGACAAAATTAGCATTCTCAACACCTTTTTGCATTTAATTAAAAATCTGAAACCGCAGGGCTCATTAGATAGGTATATAAGCAAGAACCCTTGCCTTCAAGAAGACATGAAACGTTTCAAGAAATTTAAAGATTTCAGTTACCCCTCACAGACAAACATGGCCCCTGAAATGAGTCCGACTGGGAGCTTACTGAATCAGCCTGTTCACGTAGATCCATGCCAAAGAATGGGGATCTGGTAGATGTCATGGGAGGCTTCTATGATCTCATTGAGCATCTCCTTTACATGATGGGGAAACGCTCAATTTTTAGTGGATGGATTGTGAAGGTAGGCCCCCAAGAGGGCGCTCCATGCGGTGCACACTACGAAATTCGAGTTTCAATCTCTGAACTGACATAAAACAATCTTGGAGGCGCCATTTCATGGTCATATGATTCAAAAACTTTAAGCTGCTTCTGCAGTTTGGATAGCCTAGATTGAGTGCAAAAAGGTAGTGTTAAAAACACTCGGCACAAAGTAGATCACACTGGGAAAATTCTTCAATTTTCATGCAGAATTCAATGTGACAAGAAATGATCACTTATCATCTGATCACTTATAGGCCAGCCAATACTTGACGCATTGACAACACCCGTCCTAATTGTTCGAAATCACTCTATTTTATAAAGCAGAAGTTTTGTGTGTCGCTTTGTCGTGTGTCGGTATGTATGTATGTGCGTATGTATGTATGTTTGTCTGTCCGCAAAATGATTCACGGGATTCAAGCTGTAGCTGAAAGGAGAAAACGACCGCTAACCAATCTAAGAACCATTCGGTGCAGATGTATCAATCCAGTGTTTTGATTGCGATAACCCCACTACATAAGATAACCACTTGGTATACTCCTAGCCATTGGCGTGGCAACTAGACGTGAGCACGTGCAGTGGGACAGGGTAGGTAAGGGCAGGGGTGGGAGGAGGCATGGGGAAGAAGGTAGGGCGAGGGAAGGGAGGTTAATGGGCTTCTCGCGTGATAGCTGGACGTGAGTGCAGTGGGACAGGGTAGGCAGAACAGGGGCGAGGGGGCATGGCGAAGAAGGTAGGGCGAGAAGGGGGAGGGGGTAAGAAGGGGTGAGGCGGGAGAAGTGAGTGTAGTGGGCTGTTTACATGAAAGCTGGACGTGAAAGCACTGGAATGCACTGGAACATGGTAGGGGAGGGAAGGGCAGGGGCGGGGGAAGTGATGTTAGTGGTGAGATACGATGAGAGGGGGGGGGTGGAGTGTGCTTCAACAGGAGCACACCACAGCGGTGGAAACAGAAGTATTAGTGAAAGCGACAAATGGAAGGAGAAGGTTCAACCGCTCACAGTGATGCGATTCAGTTCATGTTGCGGTATCAGTTTAAGGAATATTTAGAGTGTGATAAGACCCTGCACAATAAGAGACAAGTACAAGACAACCATTCGGTGTATTTCGAACCACTGCACGAGCTGCTAGCGTGGTAGCCTAACTTGGGGGTGGGTAGGGTTTGTGGGGGTACGACAAGGAACCCTAGGGCGCTTTAACAAGAGCACACCGCTGCTCCAGTGAAAGCAATATGTTTATGAAATCATTGCCCCACCCCAACAGAGTTTCGAACCTTTTCATGTCGTGTTATCGATTTAAGCTAATGTTCTGATTGCGAAATCACCATTTTACTTCCGAACTTTTGATTACTGATGAAAACGAATAAAACGGGAGTATGAGAAATGTACAACTGACACGTAGCCCAAATACGAGCATCTGCAATTTTTATGCGACATAATCGAATAGATTGCGTGATAACAGAAATGGTTAGCGCTGATCGGTAGGCGTTTCAGTGCAGGTATACAAGCGAGATTTGACCCCATTCTGAGCGATTCATATCGCGCTGTATTGAATGAATGTGCTTATTATCTATATCTGCGGTTCTATGTGTAGTGTGGGTGTTATTGCCCAAACCATCACCCCTTCTGCAACTATGAGCGTCAACTTGGGTGTACAGAGTCCGCTGTTGTTATCTGTTGCGATTCGCTCAATGCACAGCAACTCGAGCAGCTCAATGAATGAACAGATCTAGTCTACATTATTAAGTGTACCTGAGGAGACAGGCCAGCCCGGCGAAGCCAGGCCAAAGAGAAGGAGAAGAGCTCGGCGTAAGCCGGGCGATCCGACGGTAAAACAAAAGCACCAATTCGCGTTTTTTTTCTTTTATCGCTGTAACTCAACTCCTTTAAACTTTCCTACACTTCTCCTTCCTCCTAAGAACTTACACCGTTGGAATCAGCTCGTCGACTTTTATGAGCCGGTATCCTAAAAACTGAACAAGCCCCGTTTTGAGCTCTGCACCCTATCGAAGTACAGTGCGTTATAAAAGTATGTGGACACCTCATATTTTTGTTCTGCAGAATTGCCTTTGAATTTTGCGATATGAGACCTTTGTTGGATTCCTCATAAGAGAAAACATAGGAGTACACTACTTCTGAGCACTTTGTGAACTACTGTACAATTATTTATGGTTTTGAAAAAGTTTCTTAATAACAAAAGTATGTGGACACTTAACAAAAAACAAATGTATCGTGGAAAATAGAAGTTGCTTCTTCCTCCAGTGTTCACTATTACTTCGAACATTCTGTCTGGCATGCTGTGGACAAGAGTTGTCATGGTGTCTTCGTCGATTTCCTCCCATGCAGTAACTGTTGCCTCCTTCAAGTCTCACACGCTGTTGTACTGCCGACTGTTCATGTAGATTCGTCAAACCACGATTCCCCCCAGGATTTTGGTTGGGTTGCGGTCAGGAGAACACGCCGGCCAATCACTCTGATAGTTGGAGCCATTTTCTAGTAGAATTTGAAATATGCAGGGCGGCGTTGTCCTGCTGGATCACATGTTTCCTGCGTCGTGGCCCGCTTAGAAAAGGCAAGAGGCTAGATTCAAGCAGCTCCCTGGTATTCCTCACTGTTCATACAGCACGATGGGAAGGCAAGCTCAAACTTTCCTCTGCTCCCAAAACCACGCCCGTACCATCAAAGAGGCGCCTCCGAAATTTCGTCTTGAGAACACCAACAGGTCGCTACAAAGGCCTTTTCAGTGATGCTGATATCCACCTGGACTGACGAGATTGACTTTTTCTTATCAGTGAAGATAACCTAAGAAAGAAATACGCACAAGATGTGTTTCTGATTTTACAAATATACTCAAGAAACTCGCACCTTGTCCCACAACGTCGCCATTTTTGCACGGCGGCAAGTTCAGTTTGCCAGCTGCTACCTGGCAGTCAGGCAGGGAGCTTTCTTCATGGTCTCTCGAGTGATGTGCTCACTTGATCGAGAAAGCGCCATATTGTCATTTTTGAGACCGGTGGATTGATCGCGGCATGGATCTGTGCCACAGGAAGCGGGAAGTTTGAGGCTATTCCTCTGATGTCTTTTGCGGACAAAGATCGTGGGTGCCTCGAAACAGGTACTGAGTGGTAGCCATCAGGATACTGGAGGTATATACCAACGCACGTCGCCGAAAGTCCAAGCTATCTAGCAATTTCTCTATTCGAGTGTCCTGCAGCACTGAAAGCTCGAATCCGAGCTTGTTCGTCTCCGTAGGGAGGACTACCACGACGAGGTGTGAGTACAGGTTAATGGGGACTAGAGACCATAAAAATGGATTGCAGATCTAGAGCCAAACTTTGAACTTCCTCAGATGTCCACATACTTTTGCTATTAAGAAACTTTTTCAAAACAACAAATAATTGTACAGTAGTTCACAAAGTGCTCAGAAGTAGTGTATTCCAGTGTTTTCGCTCAGGAATTCAGCAATAAAGGTCTCATATCGCAAAACTCAAAGGCAATTTTGCAGGACAAAAATTTGAGGTGCCCACATACTTTTGTTACGCATTGTACCTGAGGGCACTCGTTAGCGTGCGAGTCTCGTTATAATTGTGACCAGACGGACAATTGCTGAAAAAAACCATTCAAAGTTCGGGTGACGTAGTGTCGCTACACTGCGGTAACTTCAGTGGGCGAACAACGAAACACCGTACTCAAGGAGCCGCAAGTAAATCTGGGTGCACAACAAACACAGAACCTCACGACAACAGCGTGGAAATCGCCTGGATAACGCACGTAGCGTATGTGTTATGGTTGTATTGCCCCGCCTTTTTGGGCGGGAAGAATAGTACAGATTTGGCGTTTTTAGCGCCGATCGACACCTTATACTTTTGCTCAAAACGCAAGTAATCCGCTGAGAAAATTCAAAACGCTAGGTCGACAGCTAACTTTCCTTTTCCCAAAACGCTCGAACGCAGACGAAAATCATGAACGCAGCTCACCGCAATCCAGTCCAAGTAGCTTTGTCTTAACTCACGATTAAATAAGAATCTGTTTAGGTTTTAAAGGAAGAACCCGCCCTTACTCGCCATCTCAGATGGTGGTTTAGGGGATTCCATATAGACGACAAGGAGTTGAGTGACTCGACTGTGAACAAAAAAGCACAAAAAACATGCCACTGCCCTAGATAGAACCCCATTTTGATCCCAGTTTGTCCGCTCAGTCAACTCTATTTCCAAAACTACGCCCTCATGTGCACGGCTGATTCACCGATAAGATTTCTACGATCGTACGAGTGACGATTATCATGCTTTTTCGTCCTGCAATCTCATTTTTCACTGGAAGTCGGTCATTAGAGCCGGAGTGTGGAGGCGGAATCACTGGAAAAAAAGAGGAGCAACTGAACCTATATTGCGCTGCAGCGCCCCTCCCATAGAATTTTTGTGGCTGCGAAATCGGTACAAGGTTGTTCGTCGCAGACCACTCTAAGCTCCTAACGCCATATTTTCAACTTCGATACCTGATCGCGGACGCCTTTAAAGACAACACGACTGCATCAGAATGGGAAACTTTTCGCCTTCCAGGTCAGTGAACGAATGTTGTTGCCTAAGGCACAACTTTTTCTCCTCATTCCAGCACCACTTCTTGAATACCTAGGGTAATTCAGGTTTCAACTGCGAGCTTATTCTTGAAGCTGTGAATAGAGCTGACTATGGATCTCATGGTCGTAGTGTATTTCGTTCAGAAAAAAAACATGCTTGAGCATTCCTCGTATCGCACGAAACCAACAGGAAGCAAGCAGGCAGTGGGAGCCACACGACAAGGAAGCTATACTGTCATCAGAACCATAAAATCCTGACCCAAACGCGGACTATTTTTGATGAGTCCCACTGAAACCCGATTATACAAGTACATTTATAAACAGAAAAATGATGGGAGCATCTAAAGGGCCTATAGATCTTACGAACACTACTCCATGCAATCGTTCTAATTCTCTGGATCTTCGCATCGCAACACGAACGTTCCCCGAGCAATTTTGACACTGTTGTCGTGAGATACAGTGTTAAGTGTGCACCCCGATTTTTCACGGCTCCTTTGGGGGCGGTGTTTCATTGTTCGCCTACTGAAGTTACCGTGCTGTATCGCTCTCGACTAGGATCGCGCGATTGGATCGCTCGATCGGATCGCGCGATTGCGCCATCGCGCTACTGGGATTGTGAAATTCGGGGTGGTGTTCATGTTTGCTCAGGTTTAATGTTCCTGTTCTTTTCCTTTTCTTTCTTCCTTCCTTTCTGTTCATAACGCCTTTGATTTTGAGGAACGTTCCGAAACAGCCTTTAGTTGTGTTTCATTATATTCCCTCTCAACTTTTTTTTCAGATTTGGATTCTACAATGTCGCGGATGCTTGTTTTTTTTTCTCAACATGAAAAATCAGCGGGTGAGTCTTGCTTTTATTTCGACTTCGGTATTTCTCTTATTTCGTATTTTTTAGACCCGTAGTTGCCCAAGTTTTAAGAAATGCTTCGGTTATGCATATTTCCTTTTCGTTCATATTTTCAGTTTTTGATTCGCAGCCTCCTTTGTTTTATGGAGGAATTTCAGTGAAGTGACTACTGCCTTTAGTTCGTTGCAAATTTTTCTCTTCTTCTCATATTTTTAGATTTGCCATTTCCAGATTTCGTATGCGCAGTCTTTAAGGGGAGGGCGTCTGCCATGTGCGCTTCAAGCTTTTCTCGCAATGATCTGCTTTTGTTGTTGGATTTTTGAATATCTGTGGAACACAAATAAAATGCCTTCGTGTATTTTGATAAGCAACAACAACAACTGTACCAAGAGGACCAGCAGGAAGCAAACAGGCAGTGGTAACCACCGACAAAGAGGCTATACTGTCATCAAAATCATATATAAGGAAGTGGATAATAATCGCGGAATGAATGCGTGACCTGTGACGGGGAAAACGTGCACAACCATTCTGTTCTATCAATATAATCAGTTTTCGGGGAAGTCTCGTGACTTCTTCATCGGAAATGCTGCAACAAAAATCCTCAGTAATGTCCAAAGACTCTACTGCAATGTCATGAGAAATACTGGTCGAAGCGCGGACTATTTTTGATGAGTTCCATTGGAACCGATTATACAAGTGCATTCATAAAAAGGAATATGGGCTCTACTGAAATATCCCCCAGTCTGCCGAAATGAGGCCGTTTTTTACCGACTTTTTTCACGCGGGCATATTTGGCTGAAAATTTGCTTCTAGGGGTACTCCGACCTCCTGAACACGATTATCACATCTGCATTGCCCGATTCCTTATATATGGTTCTGATGACAGTATAGCCTCCTTGTCTGTGGTTACCACTGCCTGTTTGCTTCCTGTTGGTCCTCTTGGTACAGTTGTTATTGTTTTTCAAGATACACAAAGGCATTTTATTTGTGTTCCATAGATATTCAAAAATCCAAAACAGCAGATCATTGTGAGAAAAGCTCGAAGCGCACTTGGCAGACGCCCTCCCCATTCAAAGACTGCGCATACGAAATCTGGAAATGACAAATCTAAAAATACGAAAAGAAGAGGAAAATTTGCAACGAACTAAAGGCAATAGTCACTAAATGGACTTCCTCCATAAAACAAAAGAGCTGCGAGTCAAAATCTGAAAAATACGAATGAAAAGGAAATATGCATAGCCGAACCATTTCTTAAAACTTGGGCAACTACGGGTCTAAAAAATGCGAAATAAGAGAAATTCCAAAGTCGAAATAAAAGCAAGACTTACCCGATGATTTTTCATGTTGAGAAAAAAAACCAGCATCCACGACTTTGCAGAATCCGAATCTGAAAAAAAAGTCGTAAGGGAAAATAAGTTTCTCAAAATTAAATTCGTTATGAACAGAACGAAGTTTTTGGGCTGCGGTAGTAATTACAGGAAGAAGGAACAGAAAAAGAGAACAGGAACATTAAACATGAACAAACATAAACGTCACCCCGCTAAATTTACCCATCCCAATGGCGCGATCGGATCGCGCGATCGCGACTTCTAAGGGGACGGATGATAAGCAACGAGTCGCTCATTATAGTTGATCATCAGGGTTTTATCATCGTTTGTAACGCATGTGTACCAGGCCACTAGCAGGTCTAGTAGTTCAGTTTTCAGGGAAAAGAAAAGCAGCCACCATGAACCAGCACTAGAAATGTGAGAATGATGATATGATGAGAGTGACATCCTAGGCCTCTGTATGTAAGAATTTGGAAGTACTGAAATCTTGGGGAAAATGGAGATGCAACCGACAAAAAGCATTCACGAACCGTTGAAAATAGGCGTGGGGATACGGTATCCAAACAAGGACGCGAGAGGTGTTTTGCGTCCAGCGTTCTAGGACTGGGTCTACTTTGCTTACCTCGCAGTTGGGTGGTTTTTAGGTCTCAAATGACGTTTCTTATTCCAAACTGGCATCAGACAAGAAGCATCATATTTGTTTCTGGCTGCGATAATTGATTTTCTGAATTTCCAAAGTATTAGCAACATCTCTGAACCTATACATCTGCTGTAGCTTGAACTCTTATGAGTACTTTTCGTCGTTGAAATGATGATGTGTAATTGCTTTTTTGTGTCTGTTGTTAATTTTAATAAGCTTTGAGGCAGATGTCGGAACGACGTATCGACGTAAATCGTGGTAACTACTCTGTGATCGATAACGAATTTGGAAATATGCGAGATCGCTTCGAACAGGAAATGCGTCGTGTTGAGGAAGAAATGAAGCGTCTCCGTTCTGAATTTGAAGGTATAAGTATATGTGTCATAATGCGTCTCCTAATTTACTGTTCAACGGATTGTTGAGTGCAAGGTGGAAGAGTTGGTATGCCTAGAGTAGACCGCATAAGAACATCTAGGGGCAAGGCGACAGCTGCAACTCAGAGTTCCATGTTGTGCTTTTTCTCTTTCCTATCTTCATACTTAGATGCAGCGCTTTTACTTCAAAATATCATCTGCTTGTTGACACTGAAAATATGTTTGTCATATAGTCTTGATATTGGTGCAGTATTTCCTCCATACCACTTAGGCAGTGACATCTTCGTATAGCACTTGAAGGATGTCGAATTAGAGTTGATTACACTGGTTTATTTGAAAGAATGTGCGCACTGCTATCTTGATCAAAGTAGCACTCACTCCGCCGTATTCAGTGCCGCTATTCTCACTAGGTAAGGCCCCGATTTCGAGGTGGCCATTCGTGATGATTCCGCACCTTCGAATGCACTTTTCAGCGTTGATCTCAGGATCTGCAGAGCCCTTCTATGAAAGTAATTGAAGGTTTTCCGAAGCGTTATCTTTCTAAGGTTTGGGTGCCGAGCCGTCACCCCCTCAAATGTTTCGGAGACAAGTGAGTGTCATCTTTGCATTCACGGACTCAATCTGCCCCTTGTAGGAGATTTCTATATCTCCAAAATGATGTATGTCGTGGCCAGGTGCGGACAGGATGTTAGCGGCGGGGGTGCACCTGGGTCACGCCAGAACGCGGGTTTGTAAGGGCATAACCTCCCACAAGGGTGAGTCGCGCCGTTGAATGCTCCTGAAAGACCTGTCACGGGCTGGATAGGGCCTGCCCTTTGCTATGTGGAAGACGGACATGAACCCATGCATTACTCACTAAGACCACCCTGGCATAATACGAGTATCATCAACAACTTCATGTAGAAAAAACGGGTAAATGGAAACAGACAACAAGATCATTACAGTCAAAGTACAGCACATATGGTCATAAAATAATGGATGGTAAATTTATACTAATGTTTACAAATGAATAAGATGAAGGCATACCTGTGGATAACGGATGAGAGGAGTAGTAGATAGATGCAAGTGATCAGTTCTGACAAACAAAGGCATGAAACTAGGGCTATGGTAAGTAATACAGGACGCAATATAGAACGAGCCTCTGTCCAAATCAGTTTCACTTTCGAATGGGATGATCTACTACTTCCGCCAGCTAAGACCTTCGACAAGGAATGCGTGGTAGCGCCTCTTCTTCTCGCGACGTTTTCTTGACCTGTCGGACCGTAACTACGCCTGCTTATCAATTCTCAGGTTGATGCCAAGTTCGGAACGGACCGCCTCATGTATCCCCACCCCTCGACAGCACCTCGCTAAGTTTCTTTGGTAGTCGTGACGTGTGAAGTCGAATGCGGCGAACAACCGCACTCTCCTTTTCTTTCGAAGGCCACCTTTTGATTTTCTTAGAACCACAGCGCTGTGCCTGTTTTGACCT
Organism: Cooperia oncophora; assembly: GCA_036418165.1. Taxonomy (NCBI): domain Eukaryota; kingdom Metazoa; phylum Nematoda; class Chromadorea; order Rhabditida; family Trichostrongylidae; genus Cooperia; species Cooperia oncophora. The sequence continues at coordinate 144,646 of MU912173.1, read as the reverse complement.
GAGCGTTGCGATCTTCAACATACAAATCAGCGGGCGCTGCTGCGGGGCGACTATTTAACAAGGTACAGTTCGCATCTGTGACAAGCTTTCGGTCACGATGTCTAACAAGGTCAAAGTCAATCTACGTATGGTTTTCTGCACTGTAGAAGCTGATGAGGTTTGATTCAGGCTTAGGACTTCGTGTTCACATGACCAGGTCATTGAGCTTCTGCATACTCACGTATTCGCTCGCGATCGACATTATGTAACCCATAATCGAAACCACCATGACAATTGTAGCTGTCTTTCGCTGCGCCTACGTGGCCATTTATATCACCAGCGTCACGAGAACCATGTGGACAATGTAGACGACGTGTCTTATGGTATCTCAGCTGTCTTCTCTGCGGCAGGGACTAGAACTCCGTGGCCAGTGGACAGAGCGTGGTTCCGTCGCGCTTTCTCGTGTAGTTTTGAGCTGCAAGAACAATAAGAAGGCATTTGCGCATCAAATGAAAGCCTTTGATTCACGTATTCTGAACGTCGTTCGGTGCATCCTGCTAGTGGAGCATACGTAGAAAAGAAGCGGTGCAGTCGCTGCTCGTTAATGTAACAATCTTCATCAAGCGGTCATCGAAGCGTTCTAGCTTGCTATCGAATCACGGAAACGTTGAGACACTTTTACGGCCACACCGTTAGTGGTCTTTGGTTTGCCACAAAGAAGCACTTCGAAGCCTCGACCAATGTCCCCTGAATTGCACCTGGGCCTTTTTGTTTCCTGCACCGTACAAAGGTCAGTTCGCATGCGCTCTAGAACCTGTGCCAGCTCACATGAGTCCCATCAACGTCCCGATGTTTAACTTCGCGATACGGAATTTCCACGCTACGCTGCGGGACTTTTGGACTAGCTTAGTTGCCCTCAATGCCTTCATTGAGTCTCGGAGACCCTCACATGCTTTACACACTCGCCAGCGCTTGCGTTTGTTTGTCGGCTTCCGCGGACGCCGTAACACTATTCCGGAATACGTATGGCATTTTGAGCATGAGTGATGTGACATGGGTGTTCATAGGTCGGCCTGTCGAAGGCCTGTCACCTGATTTACTTGAAGGATCGGTTGTGGTAAACGGTTTCAACGAGCGCACGCCATCGCATAGGGAAATTTCTGGAATACGATTCCCACCCCCTTCCCTCGGAAAGGAAATCGTTACGAACCCCTTCTCCTGGGAAAATGACAAATAAGATAAAGAAGTAGATGATATCGAGTAGGACACTTGAATTTTAAATGCACAACGCACATTCAGATATTGCGCGTGAGCGCTCAAAACGTCTTTACACTTATTGGAATGAGCAATAAGTTCCTTCGGTTTTCTCAAAGAGCTTTATTCAAACGATTTCTTTGTTGTTTGGCAAAGTGTTTGCGTTTAATAGAAAGTGGCTTTTCTGCTCTACAAAAGTGTGTTAATGGTTGTTAGTACAATTTCATTTTTTCATTTATCAGGCCTAGGAATGAATAGCGAGGAGGCAAAAATCAGCATTTTTGACCCCTACCCTTCTTCGCTTTTCATCGCGGTCAAAAAGCAGCTGATGCCGCTCGTGATATATGCAACGTGTACGGAGAAGGTGTCATAGGCAAGCGCGCAGCACGAAAATGGTTTGCAGAGTTTAAAAACGGAGACCTTGACCTCGACAACACGCCTTGTAGCGGACGACCTGCAGAATTCGATGAAGATTGCAGAATTCGATATAGTGCGCTGGGAAATGTGGGAAGGAAACGCCACAGTCAACAAGGATCTCGGCATTGCCCAGCTGCACCTAGCTGTAAATGAGGCAATTTGAATGAAAAGACCCTATCGACCAGTTCAAGTCATCCTACTCCACAACAAAGCCAGGCCGCATGTTGCACAAGTCATCAAAGCGGCACTGCAAGAGCTCGAATGGGAGGTTCTTCAGCATCCACCGTACTCTCCGACATTGCACTTACCGATTATCGCCTTTTCCGCTCCATGTCAAACCAAATGAGGAGTATTGCTTTCGAAGACGAAGAGAACCTCAAAAACTGGTTCAACAACCTCTTCGACACTAAACCTGGCGATTTTTTGCGGAACGCCATTAACAAATTGGTGGAGAGGTGGGAGGAGGTCGTAAACAATGACGGAGAATACATATTTGATCAATTTGTTATTATAAGTAATGTTTTGGTTTAAATAAAGCTCTTTGAAGAAACCGAACGAGCTTAATCCCCAACCCAGTATTAACTGGGGCGAGATAGTTCGCGGTTGGCCAGAAACTACTAAAGTATCTTTGTTTGAATCTTTATAACCTTCTTGGAAATAGAGCTTATCAAGTGAGGAAACCAGTGTTGTGAAGCGCTAGGTTTGTAGTTTATTTACTACCAGTCGGATGGCCCAGCTGTCGCCGGGCGCTCCTCTTCCTGTGACATGGCCCGGCCTCGCCGGGCCGTGCGGATTTGCCGCGTGCTAAGTTACGGATTGTTGACCAACGACACTGTTCAAAGGAATCTTCTGCATCAGCCAAGAACTAAAAAGCAGCGCTCGTTCCGTCAAGGCGCAGAAGCAGCGCCTCGCGCATCACAGAGGAAGGAGCCTTAGCCAGCGCTCCGACTGGTACGTTCATAACTTACATGGGAATGGTGCAGCCTGTTAGGATAGCCGCTGAAGCAGCCCATAATTTATGCATTCTGTCCTAAAGCGTCTTGCATTGGAATGCACTCCCGCATTCAGCAGTGGGACCCTTTAAATGGCCCTCACTAAGGTCGTTGATGGAAGATTATTGTGGTAAGAGTGATTAAGTCAATTGCTGCTGTTCATAACATCTCTGTAAACAAACCCCATGCGTTTGGAATAGAGCTAGCTTAGCGGTCGTACATGATGTCGTTACTAATAAGCAGTGAGGAATGAGTTCTGTTGGAATCATTGAGATTGTTATACTTGAGCCATATCGATCGAATTGTTGTTGTGAGCGGTGAAGCGGATTTTCCCATGTTACCTTGTCACTTTTAGCTCCTATCACTTCCGTACCCGCCAATAATATTCCCGTCCCGTATCACTATCATATCACCCTATATCGCCTCTCGGATCCGAGGTAGCTTATCGTATCTTATCAAACTGTTGTCACTTTCTATCGCCCGCCAATAATGTTCCCGTCCACACCCTGTCCTTACGTATCTGAGCGTCCACTTTGCCGTAACCTGCGTGCGAATTTGATGACCCTCCCCTTTCGAGGCCGCTTATCGTATTCTCAACTGTTAATCACTTTCTATCGCCCGCCAATTATGTAATTTGATGACCCCCTTCCAAGGCAGCGCCTATCATATTTATCAACTGATTACCACATCTTTTCACCCTGGTGTTCCCGTCACACCCCCTCCATCACTTCCTGGAATCAACGTTCTCCTGTCACTAAGACAGGTGTTATGAATTTTGTGACACGACACACACATACACTCACACTTAGCGGATTATATGTAGTAGGATGCTCAAGCGCTAGCAAACTCTTCCTTTTGAAGAACTTTCCCAGTTGTGACTTCTTTGTTGCTTGTCACGTACGCTTTTTTTTGCTTTGGACAGCCATAACTTTCTCCAGATGTGATCACTTAAAGACACATGGCACGCTCAAACACATTGAGGGTGTATGAGAATATCAGCCCCCCAGCTGTCGATGTGTCGTGGTCCCCCCGCCCGAAACTGCATAGGGTCAGAGTACGGGGCCGTGGGAAAGTCGTGATTCCTTGATTGCTTCCTTAATTCCTTGCTGCACCGCCCGTTAGCAAACTCACGTTTTTACTAACACCGTCCGTCTCTTGACTTTGCCAAGTCCTATAATTGCGCTTTGGCCCTCAGAGGCCGCGCATTCCCACAGAACATGACAATAAAAACGGACAACATGACAATATAAAACATGGCAATACAAGCAAAACGCAATTTCCTAACATTCGAGGTATTGCTCATGCTTCATAGTCCGAATAGAAGGTGATGGAGTTGACAGAGGCTAGAAATGAAGGACAACGAATGTAGATATAAATAAAACAAAATTGAAAAAACTAAGGAAACGCAAATTAATTGAAATCGGCAGCGCATTTCTGCGATCCGGCTCGAATCCGGCTCTAAAGCTATAGAAATACTTCAACGAGTGGGAAGCTCAGGCCGTTTTTATTGTCACGTTCAGTAGGAATGCGCGGCCTCTGAGGGATATTGCAGAAGCACCACAGTTGCTCTTGAGTTCTAGTCCTCATCATGGTCTTCGGTTCTTATTTTGCAGCATCTAAAATGTTATCCGCATAAAGAAACTGCGTTGTACTTGTATTCCAAAGCCCATTTACAGGACTTGGCAAAAAGCCAAGAGAGCCGCACGCGACATGCGCCGCGCGGAGTGTGTTAGTAAAAACGTGAGTGCGAAATGGGCGGTGTAGCAAGGAATTAAGGAAACAATCAAGGAATTACGACTTCCCCACGGCCCCGTACTCTGACCCCGTGCAGTTTTGGGCGGGGGGACCACGACACATCGACAGCTGGGGGGCTGATAGTCTCATACACCCTCAATGTGTTTGAGTGTACCATGTGTCTTTAAGAAACCCAAAACAGAGCGGCAGTCTAGAAACTCCCCCTCCAGAAAACATCTCACTTTTTCTCCACGCCCACTATTCAATAAAATCCCCCGTCGTGATTCTGTGACGAAAAAAACGGAAGACGCTAAGGATCCACATCTCCGGCGCAGTACCATTCACAGTTTGTTTGAAGACATGAGTAAGCTTCTGAAACACATCTTTTCGTCGAAATCATTAGGAGAGGATAGAGACTTTATCCGGCGTCGATTGACATTCCCTGGGTATTGCGCCCTGCATCCGATTCCCACGCAGGTGTTGAGAACAGGTAACTTCCAGGTAGAGCTTCTTCGTGCAAGTAGATGTGTGTCTACGGTCCAGGAATGAACGAGCGTATTCTGTATTTTGTTTGTTCATTAATTCATGACGTGGTTGTGGGAGCCTGCCGTATTTCTTGTCATTGCCGTTCCCCTTTTTTGAGCTTGCGGGTGCTTCTGTTTTGGGTGCCTCTCCAGGTGTACTTCAGGGCAAGAATCATGAATAAATCTTTCATCAATCAGTGATTGTACGACATCTCGGTATTGCTGTTTTTTCCACTTATGAGTGAGTCGTGCGCTCACGACCTCCCTCCTCCTCTTTCGCTGGCAAATACGGATCCCCTGTTGTGATTTCAGCAGCGACGGCATGCCCTGGTTTTAACAAAGGGGTGTTCATCTCCTGGGCCTCAGCCAGGGAACGGCGCGAGCATTCCTCAACGTGCCTCACAGTATCGGCCTCCATCACTTCCTAAAACACTATCTTCTTGAGTTTGCGGTGATTTATATGTATCCTGTCACTACTCCTCGATGAGCTTCCTAAACTAGTGGTCTCGTGTTTGGGTTACCTACGACTCTGACCTCTCTTCGTGATGTTCCTGGAACTTCCACGTGTTTGTGGCCTTGCTTTTACATAACTAACTGACGCGTCGCAAACGCGCTGTGCATAATAAAAATAAGTCAGTTGTTACTTTAGTACACTCGCTTTCGTTTCGTGCTCTCCCATTCTGCATATAACCACATCATTTTATGTGGCAGGACACTAGGCTCGCAGGCTGTGCTGCACTCCGAGACAAAGCATCACAGTAATGAAACAGAAAAAAACATGAAACCTGAACAGAAACATACTCGATTCGTGAGTACACGTTTGGAGTTCCAGAGCCCACCTAGTAGCGTGCGCTGAGACGTTGGCTCTTTCGACCGACACGTCAAGAGATGATCGTCAAAAGACTATTGTCTATCACCATTTTCTGACAGCAACCTTTGGTTCAGCAAGGACAGGCGTGGCTGTCAATGCTTGTTTGAGGTGCTGACTCAGTTCGAAAGTCTAGCCCCTCGCGGTTTTCGGATACTGTACAGACCTTAGTCTTTTTGGAAAATCCTGCTATTAATTTCCTGTAGTAGGAAGCCATTCTTACTAGAGATGGTCGAAGTTGAAGTGGCCATTTGTAATAAGACATAGGTCACGGCACTTGTTTTTGGACGCTGGTCTCGAATCTGCCTGCAAAATTTGCGGAACGATTAGTCACAGGCTTGAGGATTCCATTCCTCAGGCCGCCCTCCCCCCCCCCCAATCTTCATGTTGAACCGCGAGTAGCTATCAATCTTTATTAGATACGTCCCCAATGAGGGTAAGTCAGAATACAGTAGAAACATGCCGGCAGCGACGGTGCAGCAGGCGGGTAGTCTCATCCAGTCGAGCGGAAGGCGGCAGGCGAAGACGAACATGAGTCACGACGGCTCCTTATATCTCCAGCGTGCACGCGGGCGAACTCTGCTATGATAAAGCTCAATGAACGTCGCTGTTCAGCTAAGTAACTAAGTTTCCGACTACCGATCTACTCAGAGGCTTACACCTCCCCAACTTACCCAAGAACGTCCGTCCTCGGACGTTGTAAGTGCCCGGGGGAAGCCTGTGAAAATGCCGGAATCAACTGAAAAAAATATAGAAGAAGATAACAATTTGGAATAGACCCCGAATCGAAATCCCAAAAAAATAAAGAGAAGAAAGAAAAAAAATACTCACGCGAAGAGAAGGAGGAGATCTTCACGCAAAAAGATCCGGGAAGGAGGACGTGTCGATGAATACTCCGTTCTCGCGGGACCATCGTATGAGGTTGCTCCAGTTGGGAAGGCGGGTCAGGGCTTGGGCATGACCGAGGACGAACTGGCCGTGCTTAGGCGACGTTGAGTCCGCGGATATCGTCCGAAAATTCGCCTGTACCCCATCGATAGTCGTGCTAGTCGAGAGCACGATGACCATATCCATTTTGCGGCCTGGTACGGAGTCCACTGTGTGGAGTTGCACTCAGAGGCGGCGGCAGGAGCTCTCCAGGCGCCGCTTCTGGTCCTTGTAGAAGGTGATAACCGCTATAGACGATCCCAAGATACCTTTAGCGAAGAGTGCCGGGATAAGTTCTTCGCAGCAGCGAACCTCTATCTCTGAATGAGACATTGAGGGGGAGACATGGGAGATTCCAGGGACGTTCACGAAAAGGAAGGGGATGTGAGTGTTGGGCAACGTCACGCAACGTTAAGAGCTGACGCTGCCTGGCGTCGATACCGCTGATCAACGTGCCGTTGTAGACGAGCCGCTCAATATTCGGGAACCGCACGCGCATCATGACTTGAGTTGCGTCCTCCGGAGCCTCCGAATTTTCGCATTCAGCTATGCGATACAGCTCGCGCTCTTCATCCGAGAAATAAAGTGTCGATGCCGGGTTGGAGAGGAGCTGCTCCACTAAGGCACGACCCTGAGCGTATTGACTGAGGAGATCCGTCTCTCTGTCTTCAAGCTTGTCAGAAAAATTGGCCACAAGGCCCCGCAGCACATGATGGAGGTCAACCGGAGTGGTCGGTGCTCCTTCCCTTAGCGCCGAGTCGGAGACGAAACGGAGGACCTTGAGGTCACGGAACTCGTCTAGACTTAGGAGAGTCTCAAAGAACTGAGTAATAGCCACATTGGTGGTGCGGTTATGACGACGAGCTGACCGGCGGCTGCTAGTCTGCCTGCGATGACTGCGCCTACTACGGTTTGCAGGCGCCAAACGCGGCCTGTATAGCAATGATGGGATGGTTTGCCACGCCGAGATGGACTGCGTACGCCTGGTCATCACGAAGACGCAGGAGCCGGGATCTCAGAGAGATGGTCGGATTGACAGACGCCAGAGCCGGGAGCTGGTGAGAACGGGCACGGCTGGCGTATACTGTTTCGAGAATCTCGTTGGCTCGTGTGGGCGAAGTGGGGTCACTGTTGATCTCAAACAGCTTATCGTTTGCTAGAAGAGTGAACACTGGATCGGTTCCAGTTGGCGCACGCCCTAGGCGCACACATAGCCGGACCTCTGCTTCATTACGGTTGGAGTCGAACCTCCCAAAACGACGAATCGCATTAACGAGGCTGCGATGATGGTAGGTTTCCGAATGGAGTTCGACCTCTATGTTCTGATGGCCGGGCTTGAAGGCTACTGCAGCCACCCTCGTGCGCAGGAGAACGGAGGAGTTAACGACCCATGTGCAAGCAACGTGCGAGCGCGCCCACTCGCTTTCAGTTTTCATGGTGGTCAGGTTCGTCAACATACGTAGGCAGCGCGTTCATGCTAGGTACAAAGGTACAACGTCATGGGTGTCTTGTCATCCGACCAAACACTGTGCGCAGCTAGAGCGGCGGTGGCAACCGCGAAGAGTTGGCACATACGTAGCCTTGCAGAAATACGATCGCGTTGGCAGTTAGCAAAGGCGTGTTCGCGGTCGTCAATCCACTGATGATCGTCCGGTGTGAGATGAGTAACTCGTAGTGGCAAGATTTCCTTTTCTGGATGGGCCGGAAGAAACCGGCGCACGGTATTGACAAGAAACCGTTGAGCCCTCACGGAAATCGGGAGTGACAGAACCGCATAGCCGTGGAGTCGTTGGTCCGACTGAAGGCAAAGACGAGCATATCCCGTTCGATTTCGGTGAGCGAAGTCGCATAAGGTTGGCGATATCCGCAGTGCCTCGTGACAGCCCTCGAAAACCGTGTGGAAGTTGTTGACAAACTCCAGATCGCGGCCGCGGCGCGTGACCGAGAGCACCATACCTAGAACTTTCCTTGGCGAGGGGGTCGGGCGTCACCGGTATGAACTCATGGACCCGGAAAAAATATGGTGCCGGAGAATCCACAACTGTTGGGAGCGGCGGCGGGCCTGGCGGAGGATATATTCCCTATCGTCGGCTTCGTAAGCACGGGTCGTGGGTCGTAGAGAGTAGACCTAGACGAAGTCCTTCACTGAAACCATGTCCCGATCAAATCTCCTTGTACGTGAGATTGATTGATTCCTGTGTGAGTGGAATACAGTGCAGCTCTCGTAGATCGTGTCCGGGGATAGAAAAAAATCCTTCGCCTCGAGGATGACTCCTAGGGTCGTACGTCCGAGAAACGACTGGATAGAAGACGGGATGAACACCCTTCATTCTAGGTAGGCATAGTAGCGAAGGGTGGACGCGCACAGGAGTGGGTGGTCGACGCATGACTTCCTCGTAGTCACTGACGTACGTGTAATCCAGGAGCTCGCCGGCTAATGACATCGCGTGTTGCCGGAACGCGATGATGTCTGGGAGACGGGGAATCTCCATAATAAATCTTGTTCGTTGGTGAAGGAGTTTAAACGAACCGACGAGGGAACAATGAACGTGCGAAACGGCTAGCAAAGTAACCGTCCTGCGGAATAAACCGGTGAGCATGAGCTGGCATTTGTGCCGTGAGCATAGCTTCCGTCATCGTGAATCGGCGGACGAGGTCGTACTAGGAGGGGGGACTAGGCCACCCCTCCTAGTACGACCTCGGGTGGAGGTGGGAAAACTCAGTGGTGTAGTGATCGGAAGTTTGCACCCAACGCGGTGACCGAGCGGGGTGAGGCTGGATCTCATGAAGAGGCGACGCCGTCAAGGTTGAACAGAGCCGCTTTGCGGGACGAGGAGCCTCCCTGGTGGCAGCGTTAGATGACGTCGATGGCTTCGGCACCGTGGAAGGGGGTTCCGTTAGCGGGAAAACGCGTCCGCTCGAGAACCTCCAGATGCCGTAGCGGGTGCAGGGGCACGTCCTTATGTCGAAGCACAAGGAGCGGGGCGGGATCCCAACGACATATCGGCCAAAGCGGCACCTGGAAAGGCATAACGCAGTAAAGGAAGCAAGATGCAAGCAGGCTGAATGGATATCAAACACTCACGAGATGAAGTAGCCTCTGCCATTGGCGAATACGCTACATTACCCGAGTTCAAGGCAAAAGTGTCAGAAAGCTGGGCAAGAGCCCCTGGCTGTGATCCTGAAAAACGGGTGTTAATAGCCATCGTCGCTGCGGGGAATTACTACGAAAGAGCATACACGATGGAGAGGGACCCGCTGTGCCGTGAGAGGATGGTGAGGCACGGCAGGGTGCGGCATACGGTGAAGAAAGTGACGGCTCCCCTGCTGTTGGGCTGTCATGCAAGGCGACGCAGATAGGTTCCCGCAATTTGGAAGGGACCATAATCAATGGCTTGGACACAGGTGAATGTGTGGAGGAGGGTCGCAGGTAGTATAGACAGCCATTCTTTTTTAGGACGCACCGATCAAGCAGTGAAGTACAGGCGTCCTGGAGCTCTGCTGACGTGTGCTCCGGAAAAACACCGGTTTCGAGGAAGTGCATGATGGTGCTGCACAAAGGGTCCTGTTTCTGTGCCAGGAGCGCGTCATAAGGGCGGATGTATGTCGGTGGCGGCATAGTCGGACTCGCCGACGGATGGTGATCCTCTGTGTCTTCACAACGAGCGGGCTGGTGGATGAGACACCGCGGAAATTCAACAATGTCATCAGACTCCGCGCTGCCGTCCGCGAACCTGTTATTGGGATCCGCGCTGCGGCTGAGATGATCTGCGATCACGTTGAACGCCCCTTTGTGGTACTCGATGGTAACGTCGAAGTCTTTGTAGCTCCACCACCCACCGAGCCAGATTGTCATGAGGTTTGCGGTGGGGGGGGGGACCACTCGCTGCTACCAGTCATAGGCCTGAGGATTCCATTCCTCAGGCCTTCCCCCTAATCTTCATGTTGAACCGTAAGTAGCCATCCGTTAGTTCTATCAATCTTTTCCTTGTTTTCTGATTACTTGTAAAAGGTGAAGGTCTAACAGGAGCGAGAGAAAAAAATTTTGCTTGCAGAAAATTGCTGTCTATATGGTACACTTTGAAGACTGAAATTTTTCAACTAGCCATCGCTATGTCAGAAACCTACAAAATAGTTTTTTCGGATGAATAGCCTGAGCAGCGCACTGAGCAACCCCAACTGGCAAGAAGCCAGCAGTTCTTTTTTCAGAATTTAGGGTAATAACAAGTCATTAGATAAAAATCATGCATTACAACAATCATGTCAGGAAGAAGTTGTCCGCGTGTCGCTATAGCCTTCTATTGTTTACCAGTCGGCACATTACAGCCGGCGTCAGCCGGCGTGCCTCTTTCTGTGATACGGCGCGGCTTGGCCGCGCGTACCTTCTTTTACATGGTTGGATACTCAACAATTATGCGGCTTTTCTTTTACCTGTACACACCTGTCAATACTCCTTGACAAATAAAATCATACCTGCTACTTCCAACACTATTACCGTCTATGGAATGGTGGTAAGCAGTGTTGATTGAGTGCGCAGAATGGAATCGACTCATAGAAGCCTCATTGGTATCAACGAATATTCCACTCCGAATTCCTTAAAGTGCGTGGAACTGCTCATTCGTGTTGGTGGCCTTCTTTCCTTTGACTCATGCTCAGTCGTTCGAGAGATACCTGGTGGGGTTGAGGTGAAGGTTTTTACTCGATCATTTTGTCATCCGGATGCTCGCCTTGGATGCGGAACCTGGAATTCACGTACCCGTACGTTCTGTGTTTGCTCAAGGTCGTTTTTACTGATTTCAAGATAATTCTTCCAGACATCATTTTCTATATTCGCAGTATTCCGTTTCACAATCAAGTAATAATTTTATAGAAAATTCCATTTTTTGCTTGTTCCAATTTTTCCCGCAGCTGTATGTACACTGCGTCCCAAAAGTGTAGTTCCACCCATAATCTCACAATATCCCGCCCTACACGACGTTTTCAAAAAAAGCCTCTTGATAGAAAATGTGGCAATTACCAGTGCCAGTTTGTATGCCAACATCGAGAACTAACTTTCCAGAGCACTTCAATTTTCTTCATTTTTTGAAAATTTCTCACTTTGACAATGTCCCAAAAGTATGGTTCCACCGCATAGTTTCCCCCACTAGCCTCGTTTTTTTTCGAGTAAAACTGTCTCATCATCATTACTTTTCACCTTTTCCAGGTTATGGCGAGGAGACATTCTTTGTTGGACTTCGAAAAAGGGCACATCGCAAAGAAGGCTCAAGGACTGTCGAACCGTCAAATCGCAAGGGAGTTGGGCTGCAGTCATGATGTTGTCAATAATTTTGTCAGGGGCCCCGCACGATATGAAATCAAGAAGAGCTCTGAGCGTCCTCCTCCGCTGTCTGATCGGAAAAGCGCTGTACTTTGAGAGAAGCATCAAATTCCACAACGTCATGCCCGCAGATAAAGTCAACGTTGAGGCCTAACGTCTCGAATGAGACTGTTCGGCGTGTTTTGAAAAACTCCTGAGTTCACCTACAGGAGGAATATGAGTTAGACACTGTTTCTAACGATAAAAACCACCGCGAAAACCCAATTGCTTCGCTCGAAGATGTTGCCGAACCGATTGGAGTGAGGGTCGCTTTTGGCTGCGGTGCCCTGCTGCTTGTCTGTGTTGCTTTGTTGACTTTTTTTTTCTCGTAGTGTTTTCTGATAAGAAAAAATTCGACTGCAACGGTTCAGACGAAAACCGATTCCGCTGGCACGACCTGAGGGAGCAAGTTTCATTTTTCCAGGCGGAACTTCAGTGATCTCATGGTCTGGCGTGCCATCGCATCAATGGAACGTCTGAAACTGTGCTCCATATGGAAAAAATGATTTCTTCCGTCTATCTGAACGTCATGCGACGACGTCTCCTTCCTTTCTGGTGTAGAAATCAGCAAGAAAGTCCTGTTTTCATGCAAGACAATGCACCAATTGTCAGCCGAAAAACTGAGCGTGGTTCAGTCGTCATCGAATCGCTCTTTCGCCCTGGCCAGCGAACAGCCCTGTCTTGAACCCAGTCGCGATTGTGTGGGGCTTCATGGTACCCAAGATCTATGCGAACAATGCACGATTCCACAATGTCCGTGAGCTCAAGAAGTCAATAATTGATGCATGGCAGCATGTCGACCGAAAACTAATTTAAAGATCTATTCGAGCATAGATAACCGCATTTTCCAACTTATTCAAAGGAACGGGGCTGTAATAGATTATAGAATTACAATTCATCCATTTTGTTGTACACGTGTTGTTGTATGAATAGGTTTGTTTAGTGGAACTATACTTTTGGGAAATTGTCTAAAAAAATTTCGAAAAAAAAACAAAATTGAAGTTGCTTTGAAAAGTTAGCGTAGGGCTGGATGCGAGATTTATGGGTGGAACTATACTTTTGGGACACAGTGTATATCCTACTATCCTACTATCCCCTTTTCACTTTGAATCGGACACTTCTCAAACCAAATCGGACACTTTTCAAACTAAATCGGACACTTTTCAAATTAAATCGGACATACCCCTTACAATGGGCACTTGAGAACTAGACCGCACTAGATACTGCTGCAAGCCGCGCCCCAACATCCCCGCCCACTTCCTAGCGCGGCCATGGTTTTCTAAAATGTTTTATGAATTCTGCTTCTTCAATTTTTTTTTCTCACTTTTGCTACTTGACACACACATTCAACTGAGTGGGTTTGCTACCGACACATATATGACTCCGCACACTACACAATGAAATGACGTCAGTTCTGATTCTTTATAACTTTTTCGACGTTGTTTTTCACATTCTATCTTCACAGAACGAATATAGTCATGCTTCTACACACTAGCACACTAGCCGCCCCGCTGACCGCGCCCACTTTCGTTTTTCGCATAATTTTGATTTTTCTTCTGAGTTTTCACTTTTCAGGTTGTGATAAGCGGCTCCGCCCACTAATGGGAGCTCCGCCCACCTTGTAGAAGCCCCGCTCACTTTTCAAAAATGTTGCAGATCAGCGAGCTAGTGACCGTACTGGCAGGTTATAGCCTCTCCCGTCACTCGGAGCAAAGTTTCCTTTTTTTCTGGCCTTTCCCTTTTTTTCATTCTGTGTGACGGGAGAGGTCAACCTGCCAGTAGGGTCACCTGCTTGTACCGTTACTAGCTCGCCAATCTGCAACATTTGTGATAAGTGGGCGGGGATCTACAAAGTGGGAGGTGCTTCCGTTAGTGGGCGGGGCCGCTTGTCACAGCCTAAAAAAACTGAAAATTCGGAAGAAAAACCAAAATTCCGCAAAAAAGGAAGTGGGTGTGGTCAGGGGGGCGGGGCTTAGTGTGCTGGTGTGTAAATACATGGCTATATTCGTTTTGTGAAGATTGAATGTGAAAAGAACGACGTCGAAAAAAATTATAAAATTCACAACTTGCGGCAACTTCATTGAGAAGTGGGCGAAGTCAGGCCTGTGTCGATACCAGTCCTTTTCTGTTGCAATGTGTGTGCGTCTAGCAAAAGTGAAAAAAGTCGAAGAAGCAGATTTCATAGAACATTTTGGAAAACAGTGGCTGCACTGAAAAGTGGGTGGGGGTGTTGAGGCGGGGCTTGCAGCAGTACCTAATCTGGTCAACTTCTCAGAAGCCCATTGTAAGGGGTCTGTCCGATTTGGTTTGGAAAGTGTCCGATTTGTTTTGAAAAGTGTCCTTTTTGATTGAAAGGTCGACGAGAGGGCATTCTGCTTTCCATAGATGTGCCGACACATCTAGGTAGCCTTTTCCCGAGTTTACACGTTTTAGGATGGTGGCTAGACGATCTTGTTCCAGCTTCACAAGCGTTCACAAGTTTTACCAGAGTGACATTTGTAAACCGGAACCTGGGGAGCAATGGTAGTACAAAATGCCCCCCTCCCCCGTCGACAAACAGCGCCTGAAAGGTGTCCCGATTTGGTTTGAGAAGTGTCCGATTTGGTTCGAAAAGTGTCCGATTTAAAGTGAAAATGGTATATATGACCAAAGGGAGATGCGTCTTATGACAGCTTGAAGTTGGTTTGAGCGATCAAGAGGTGGGAAATCGGACCTTGTAAAAGAGTACCGCGTGGAGGGCCCTCTTAGGTAGGGACTGCCTGCAGAAGCTACCCAGTTCTTTTCGAACGTCTGCCATTATGTGAGGGTGGTGGTTGATAATGCTAAGGAAGCATTCTATGACTTCTAACGATCCCTCAACCTTTGACATGAGTTCTCAGTTAATAAGGCAATTCCGTAAGCTCTCATTTGGACAGAATCAGACATGTTCGATGCTTGTCTAGAACGAACTGAAATCTTCGATTCACTTCAAGTATTATGAGCATTCCTAAAAGACATAGCCTTCCAGCCATATACTTAGCAGCTGGGCCCATGCGTTTGCATGAGTGAATGATCTGCACTTATCAAACTGCTTCAGCTGACTTAACTGAATAATTCTGAACTAAACTTCATATTGTTGAGTAAACATACAGAACAGAACACAAAAAATACAAGTATAACGCAATATAACTTGACAACTTGAGAAGAGCTTAAAGACGCTTTCGCGACATTACGCTTATTGTTAGGAATGTAGTGAAGATGGTCTCCTACCTATTCTAATCAGCTGGTATCATTACGTGCCCCTTGTCGTCAGTGTTCCTGACCCTGAACCTTTATGATTCAGCAGTTCACTTTTCCGTCTCGAATCATTAATGTTCCTGTCTCACAGTTGATATCATCTGTCAGAACTGACTTCCTACTGTATCTGCGAACCGCTTTATGAAATTGGCGACCCTCTTTCTTGCATGCCCTTATCGGATCTCATAAGCTGTAACCTTCCTCCGTCACCTATCTATGTTCCTGTTCACTATACAACCTGTTGGAACCAACCTCCAACTGCTGCTAGGACGCGCATTATGGTCTCGATGACTATTTGGTTAGAATGCCCCTTAGAGTCCCAATCCAGCGTTACCTCTCTGTCCATCACTGAGCCGCTCCTCGTTCTTCATGTGAAATAGGTTTTCCCTTTTCACATTTTCAAGAGAGAAACGGCCAGTTGGATCGGCTATTTCACCTAAAGGTGTTTTTTTTTTGAAAATCCGCAATCTTACCCGTTTCAGTCACAGTATATACCCCACAACCCCCCTCTCCACGCCGTAGTAGGCATTTTCCTGATTTTTCACTAGGTAGAAAAAAGTCCAGCAACACTTCAGCACTCTGACAAAAAGCTCGGACCAAACTTTCCTTCACTAAAAGACACCTTCAATCTACAAGATAATCACCCTTGATAAGTTGAACAATTTCCCACCTTTTGCCCAGCTTCTCGATTACACGCTAGCTCTTGCAGAACTGCTGCAACTGCGACGAAAATAAGAGGTGGACCTCATTTTCGAGTGGTCGTTGACTCTCAGTTCTGTTTTCAAAGGATGCAGTAGGGACGTAGGTGGTATTGAGAGGCTGCTCTGTTCGGTGAAAGCTGGACGTAAGCTGGATACGTCTCATTCCCTGGTCGAGATCTTCTGGCTTCTTCTGGCGTAGTCAACACCATCTGCGGCCTTTGTATTGCAGAGGAGTAGGAAGGAACTGAGGGTTTCTGAGTGAAATGCGTGATATCATCTGTTTTGAAGTTCATTTAGGTAGACTATGTCACTGCTGTGCTAAAATCAAGCGACTTCGCTTTCAAGTCCCACTAATAACATTTTTCTGTACTTTTTAACAGTGTGTAGCCTTTTTAGTTTCTTGTTGCTGGGCGACCATTTGTCTGCAGTGAAAGCGACCGCGTAACTTGGGCACCATGATTAGATGAGCTCTGTCACTACTTGCCAGCTGAATAGTTCTCCTTAAACTGGCCAGGAGATCGTCAGTCAGTGAAGAACTGAAGGCAGTGTTGACATGAAGAAAAACCCAGCCAGCTACGATTAGTCAATTCGCTGGATCCTATTCATTCAATAAAAAATATTTGCCAGGAGTAACGAACTGGTCTTAGAGGTGGTAGCAGAGAGTCTGAGAATCGTTCATCGAGCATCCAAAACTGATGGGGTGCCAAGGGTTTTGTGGTTCGAATATTCAGGGACTACCTCTTGAAAAACCTTTGAAAAGGGCCCAAAAGATGTAATGAAGGGCTGGCATGCGGTGCGTGAAGGAATCATTGTGGTCAAATGAAGAATATTCCACGATTAAACGCGGCGCCATCAAATAAATGTATTGAGGGCAGTTGAGGTCAGCTGCTAACAGGAAACCCCTAGATAAACTTCTCAACTTTTTGTTGTCGCTTTCACGACGATAACGGCGAATTTGTACTTCAGTTACGTCCCAAGGTTGTTTAACAAAGACTCATTATTGTTCATCAGCCCGGGTCTGAATCGTACTGATTTTTCTATGTGGGGTTTTGTAGAAGAGAAACTGGAGAGTAAGAAAACCACCTTCTTGTACGTTCACTCTCGCGAACACATCAGTGTATGGACCGGTTTGTATTTGAACTACCTCCGCCGCACTACTGACCTTAAGAAGGAACCGTTTGAGTCCTGTATCAAAAGTGATGAGAATAACCTAGAAATTTTCCGTAAACGGTAATGGTTCATACTTTATATAACAGTTTTCTTTTGAAGTGCGTGAGCAAAGAGTTGGGTTGTAGCGTTTCTCATGGCGCACGTTATTTTTCGCTACCCTGTATACGTTGCCTTCCTTCAGATAGAATAGCTCCAGCTTGCAAGCGCTGATATCAGCATGACACTAAGGCGTGGCGAGCGACGTCCTTCCTGGAGACAACATAGGTGTTATCTTTCTCGTCGACAGACATGGAGGTGTTATCTTTCTCGTCGACAGACATGGCCCTACAGGAACTCATAATGTTGGATAGCTGGAAAAGAACCTTGATCTTTGGGTTCTCAGGTTCTGAGAGCTTCCGCAGAGCTAGAACAAACCCGTCTGTAAAAAAAGTTAGAAAACAATGTTCGCTAAGCAGGGGTAGAAACATTCAAAACGTATTCTGATTTTTTCTGGAAAAACTTGTCTGGAATGTTGCAGGAGTTTTTTCTAACCTCATATATGCCATGCCACCTCTTTCTGAAATTAATGGGAGGCTTTGGGGTGTTCAAGAGTTGAAGCTTTCTGCTGGTTGGTTCCATTTGTTTTGGGGAGGTACGCAAAACCTTTCAAATCATTACAACAGATCCGGATGTAAATAGAAGAAGAAGTAGTAATTTAACAGTTAATAGAGGAAGTAGTCGTTCGATTCAAGTAACGCCCATCGCAGGTATGCGCCTCGTCCGCCGGCATACCGGCTTTCTACCTTCTCTCGCTTTTTCACCCTCCGTTCTATCCTGGAATCGACTTACGACTGTTTGAAATAAATGGCGCCTGGCTCAGCGCACTCCCGACCCCAGTAATCGGGGCTCAGCTCTTTTCATGTGTTTTCCGTACTTCTTGGTCCATATGCTACCCGACTCACTCTTGACTCGGCCTCTCAAACTGGCTGTCCAGGTGATCTCGAACTTCCGGACAAAAAGACAGACAGGTGGAGTCCGTTCCGCCACATTGTGCCACTGAGAACTGCTCGCTTCTGTGAACTGAGCTGATCGCGGACATTCGAATGCAGATGACAGGCCTTCGTGACGGGCCGACCTACAAACACCAGGGCCGACCTACAAACATCAATGTCACATCACTCATGATTAACAACAAGTTTTCCGAGGTAATGCTGCGGCGTCCGCGGGAGCCGACACGCACTTGCAAGACAGTGCGAGTGCGAAAGATCAACGAAGGTACTCATAAACACACATTTATGAACTGGCACATCAAGGTCCGCCTCTTTAATCACGCCCACTTTCGTGTATTTTTGCAAAATTCCTCAAAACTTTCGCATTTCTTGGACTGCTACAAGAATCCTATTTCACTATCGAGGACTCTGCCATCGGATTGTATATTCGCCCGTTTTCACATCGCAAAAGTGGTATATCATACATATACATATAGTTATACATAATTATATATTATAGATTATACATATCTAGTACACATATATAATGTATGTAACGTGTATATAGCACCTATACCCACTTTTACATTATATAACATATATAACCAGCAACGCATATAATATAATATATAGATATTATATATAATATATTATAATATATATATATATATATATATATTTAGTATACTATATAAATATATATTAAAATATATATATATATTATATATACTATTACTATATATAATATATATATATGTGTATATATCTAATAACATAACCATATAGGGCTATAGACCAGACCCCTACATCAGCTGAATCTAAATCGCTTTTGACTCGTCTTCTCCTTATCCAGTTCGTCTACAAGAAGTTCGACAATCCTTCACTCGTGCCGTCAGAAATATTTCAGTACATGCATTATTACAGCAGACTCTTTTCGCATTATTCAAAGTTCTTAGCATTTATCGCTACCATTCCTTGATTTGTGCTTACTTCAGGATCATCCATGATCTTAAGCGCCTCACACAATACGCTGCCTTATCTCGACAACCTCAAAAAGTCCTTTGATAAGGGACGAAATAGTGATTGGAAAAACTCTTCACTGACCGTCCAAATTTTCGAGGTGAATGCTATGTGATTGCTCTTAGATTGCAGCAGGAGAACTGTATAAGAACATAGATTCCGACGTGGCTCAGTACAACCAGAAGAGGCGACTGTCAAAACAATCGATAATCTCTTCTTGTCATTGCTAAGCACGAAGAGAACACCTAACGCACCGTTTCAGAATACAACCATGTACGACTGACACGTAGTTTGTACTCGTCTTCTAGCCCAATGCATCAAATGCTGATTGCTGCTGCTAGTCAAACACGACGCTAGCTATTTTAATTCATGCCAATTCTGGGACTGAAATTCCCACAGGCTCAAGAATTTTAGGCTGGACCAGCGCACAGTCGTTCCGTTTCAAGCACACCAACGTAACGAATTCCCTAGCTGCACGCTGCCTCAATCACACCCCTACGGAATTGATCATTAGCGGAACTGGAAAACTGGAGGATCGCTGGAAGCGTCGCTGCATGTCCTTGCAGGATGCATCTCGTTAGGCGAACCAGTAAGGGTCGGGGTCCGCCAAGAGGAAGGGCGGTGCAGGCATGGTCATCGATGCTTTTTGACCTAACCAGCGCTGCAGGGAACTGAGTGTGAACCCAGTATTAGTGTTCCAAAAGGTCCCTGCACACTTTTGTTGAACTATTCTAGAAAAAGACCAACAAATTCATTTTGATTGTTATCTCTGTCATGTGCGAGACTTCTCTGGGTTTCTGAAAAAGGTTATGCATGCTCCTGTGGGAAGTTTTCAAAGCTTAAAATACCTCCAGAGCATCGACAAGTATTCTCAACCTATCCATACTATGAGTCCTGTAGGGCAACTCGACGTAGTCGAAGAAGCAACACTTACGTTGTCTTGCAGAAGAACTTATCGCAGGTTTCTTTGCATCAGTCCTTCCAGCTGACTTATTCAAACTCGGAAGTAGGCAAGTATAGGTCGACCACCACCACAGAATCCTTTACTCAAACTTCTTGAGCGCAACCCGAACGTACACTAGGTTAATTTGGCAACCTCTCTAGGCTCTAACCTAACTGACAACTGCGTGTCTTCCTCCGCAGTATCGTTATCGAAGAAATTTATGAAAGATGCCTCATAGTTGAACCCCTCTGACAAGTCATACGAATGACCGTGACTGATGTTTCCTTGACACCCTGTCAATAACTTTTGACATCTTGTCGTTGTAGGAGTGCTGCTGTCTGCGTAACTCTTGCAAGTTCCTCGCAGTGATCTCTCAACAGGAAAGAGATTGACAGCAAAAGCAGCATGTGCATGTGACAAGATTCCAGATGGTTATGTGGCGAATTCAAAGCGGTACTCTGTGATACTAGCAATAACGGTAAGCACTACAGCTCAAATCTTCCAATATTACAACCATGGCATGACGTCACCTTAATTCTTCAAAAATACTCAATTTCTCTACCGCTCGCGCAATTGCGAATACCGCATATTAGGATCAGTCACACCAAATAATCTGATCTGATCTGAGAAGCACCATACCAGCTATATTCATTCAAAGTAGCGGTCTCTTCAACTACTCCCTTTTTTGATCCTACGCATCCTTAAGGACACATGTACGCTCAAACACATAAAGTGTATGAGACTAACAGCCCCAGCTGCTCATAGTCTGTCCCCGCCCGAAACTCACGGGGTCCGAGTACGGGACCGTGGCGAAGGCTTATTCCTTTCTACACGCCAAAATCCCACCGCGCGCACGTTGACATTCGCCGCGCACAAAGTGATTTTGCGAATTGTAAAGGAATAAGCCTTTCCACCATGTCCCTACTCGACCCCGTAGGCATTCTCGGCGGGGGAACACGACACACGACAGCTGGGTGGCTTTTAGCTCATACCCCTCAAGTTCTCCGTCTTAGTACCATGTATCTAAAGACTCAAAAATACCAAATGACATACTCAAAATGAGCTCACCCTTCTTCTTATCATGTTTCGTTATTCTATAACGAATGAAATGATAAGCTGATGCAAAAGAGGTACTACATATTCCTATCCTATCATGATGCCTTGTAGGTTGAGATGCTTTAGTATCTGAAATTATCCGAAAATTGTAGTCAAAGTTCCATGACTTTTCGGCAACAACCTTAATACAGAGCAAAA
>MU912173.1:6280-123163 GCA_036418165.1 Cooperia oncophora | reverse complement strand
TGATAAGATGACATGGGGGGTCTTAGAAAGGAAAGGTCACCAAATCCATAACGAGTGTCACAGCGACGATAGGACATTGATTTCAAGAAGTGAGATAGGGGACAGGTTGGAAACGTTATTGGTGGGTGGCAGGAAGTGATAACAGCTGATAAGACACCGTAGGGGGCCACTTCGAAAACGAAGCTGCCAAATTTCATAGCACGGGTTGTAATTTCACTGGGGAACTGCTTCCAGCAGGTGGTTAGGGTGCATGGTGGGAAATTTTGGTGGTGGTAGATAAATTCTGATAGTGTCCGACAAGGCTTAAGAGTCAGTATCTATCGCATCCTTAACCTGCTTGCGAGTAAAGTTATTACCGTTGCCAAAGAACCAAAGGGCAATGGCTCAGTGAGCCAAGTTGTTTCCAGCCCTAAGCGAAATCCCTTACAAGGAAGGTTTTCAGGTCATGCCGCGCTTTTTGGAAATGATTTGTTGCTTTTTGTAGGGTTCCATACAAGGGTCACAAAAAGGGGTTTCATTTTTGCTATGCGTTTCTGGGTAGGTCAAAAACTGGGTGAAAAGAATTTGACAGAAATAGGCGGTTTTAACGATGTTAATGGACTCCTTTCTGCTTGTAAATTCGAGCATGCATAGTTTATGAGGTGCTCACTAATTAGGCCTCAAAATAGATTCTATTAAAGTCAAAATGTAAATATCATGTGGTAACAAACTTGGCATGCATCGATGCAAGAGTGATGCTTTTGTCAGCGAACCCTTCAGGACCACTGTCGACGGGTCCGATGGCGCAGTGGATATACGACGGGTTCTGGATGGCACAGCAAGTGGGGCTTTATGGATCGGATCCTCCACGCGAAAAACGTTTTGCATTTTTCAGGTTTCCAATCATTCGCGTGCCTGTGTGTCTCGCAGTGGAAATAATTCAAGTATATGCCATTTGAAGGCATGTACTTGTGGCCACATTGTGGCCTGGATAAGCGCGGCATTGTGCTGCCCCTCGTAGCTGCATCGTCAGCAGGGTTAGTTGCAATGAAATACCATGCACATTATGCCTCAGCGGGTTGGATTAGGGACTAATTTCTAACCAAATCTGACGTTTCGACCTAACTTGGAAAATGTGAGCCATTCTATGGACAATTAGCAGCAGACTGGGGTCCACCCACCATGGATGACTGGTCTTGAGATGGAATTTTCTACGGGTAATCAGGAAAATGATGCAGGTGGCACGAACAAGTGAGTCAGGTATTGTTCTGCGAAATGACATGACTGGGGCTATTTCAGTGTAAAGGCCAGTCATCACCAGTATGCTAGTCGGAGTATTGGCTATCATCCAGGCGTGACCATCTCTACCCCGTTTTTTCGAAGTTGAGTCAGAACCTCGGATTTCCTCAAGATGGCGTTTCTAGGGATTGTTAGACCCCCTGAACACGAACATGATATCTGTTTCGCACGGAGAGAGCTGTGAGGCGCGCTACAGGGCGAGGCGTGCAAATTCACGGCGCTAGCCCACCCGCAAGAAGAGAAACAGCAGAGGAAAACCTCCATAACTCCGCTCAGAGAATCGTTCCGCAAATTTTGAAGGCAGTTTCGAGTTCAATGTGTTAAGACGAGTACAATGGTGTGCACTGACTGCAGATGGCCAGGTTGTCCTGTTGGCCTTTCCTGGATGACACCTTATAAACCAGCACAGTTGCGTGGAGAACCTTGTTTCTGGAAATGTTCACGTCTCGTTGCGTTGATACAGATGCAAAACTGTTGCCGCAATGAGGCTCCGAACCGAGTCCCGCATTGTCGTTCCATCCAGAATCCAACATGCTATCCACTACGCCATCCGATCCGCCAGCAATGGTCATGAAAGGCCCGCTCACAAAACATCGCCCTTGCGCTGGTGCATGGCAAGAGTGTCACTACATAATTCTTACATTTTGCTTCAAAATCTATTTTCGAGTCCTAATTAACGAACACACCATAAACAAAGCATGCTTGAAGTTACAAGCAGAACGGAGCCCATTAACGTTGTTAAAACCGCCCTAATTCCTGCCAAATCCTTGCACTCAGTTTTTGACCTACCCAGAAACGCATAGCAAAAATGAAAACCTATTTTTGTGACACTTGTATGGAACCCTACAACAAGCAGCAAACCATTTCCAAAAAGCGGGGCATGACCTGAAACACCTCCCTTGTTAGTCTGACGGTTGAAACTGATTCGACCGCTAAACTCTGGGGTTTCACCAAAATTAAAGGCCGAGATGTTTGCCAGTGAGAGATGATAAGAGCCACCAGCAGACGGATAAGTAAAAGCTGCTCAACGGAAGTACCAGGATGTGAGGGCATTCACTACTATTCGATATTGTTACCATCGAAACTCTTTCAACAACTAAGCTGCCCTATTTCCAGCGAATGGCGAGTGTTGTTGCAAATATGATAAGCACCAGACATTGTTCATTGAAAAGGTGCAAAATGATGAAATGGGCCGTATTTTGAAGCATGGGAACTAAACCAAGTGTTAGTGGTTAGCACAGAAGTCCTTTCAGTAAGGAGTACCATAGGTTGAACCATACGCGCAGTAGTGCGCGTCAGCCAGGCTGGTAGTTCATAATTCCTTTACAGAGTTCTAGATTTATTTTTTGCTCTCTTCCTCCCATCATTTTCTCGTTTCTTACTGTTAATGCAACATGCGATATCCTCTTAAAGACACATTGGGCGATTACAAGTTGTGCGTAATGTTATCAAATCATGAAACCGTAGAAAACTGTTCAACTAAGGTTCTGCTGAATTTCAACATTGGATGAACAGAGACAGAGAGGCTACCAGTTAGACGCCAGAGAATCAGTTGGGGCGCCACACAGTGGCGGAACGTCTATGAACATCAACACTCGACGAAGATTCCAGTCATAGACTCGTAGCTCTTTGCAGAGCTTTTCGGTTGGCGTATGAGGGATACCCTGAGCGATTGCAGTCCCACGCTAATAGATGACAAGGGTCTCACCCCTCATTAGGGATATCGTTTAGGACATGCAGCGCTTTTTTGAAACGGTTTGCCCAAATTTTCGGGGGTCTAAGCATCGATTTTACAAATGAGGTTCGTTTTGGCCGCACATTTCGTTTAAATTGTCCTTCTTCACGAACTTTTCTCACTCCTTTTCTGGGAACGCCGTGCCTTGTTCTGAGTACATATTCACAACAGGTAATTCAGGGGCCGGATTGGGGACATTAATGATGGGCTATAGTTTGTGATGTAACAATTGATGAGCTGATGAAAGTCAGTTTTCGATTCACTCCTTGACCTTCCTTAGGTGTAAACTGACTGCGGCTAACAGTAACAAGGGAAGTCGTTCTGGATATGGTGGGCTTTTCAGAAACGGTTTGGTGAGTGATGTAGTGGTCCACCCATAGACCACTCAGATGAGGTTCATTCTCTGTAATTGTTACTGGGAATGCAAAAAAAGGAGGCTGGGACTGGTAAATACTGGGCTCAACAGGCCAGTTTTCAATGATTCTGAAAACGAGCCCGTTCAGGGTATGGTGAGCTTTTCAGAAACGGTATGTTGGAATAGTACGAAGAGGTCCTACTCAAGCATACGCTCCCGAAATAATATTAAAACCTATCCTTGAAACTTGGTTATCACGAATATGACGCTCATTTTTGAATACGGCGCATTTTGTGGCCGATTTGGTGCAGGAGCTCCCCCACACTGGAATCATTGTCAGCCCACGCGTAGGAGATATTCAATGTCAAGGTGGCCCCACATGACTTCGGCGCCAAAAATAAATGTTAGAATCGTGGTCAGGGCCATGTCCTCTGTATACACAATTTCAGCAGAAAGAAAATTTGGTTTTTGGTTTTTTCTTCCTTGCTTTTTGGCTCAAGATGGGTGAGCCTGGTCCACTTACTAGTACAAGAATGTAAAACTAACAGCTGCAGCATCCAAAAAAAGATAACACGCTGCAGACCACTTGCAACAGAAAAGTCTTACAAGGGAAGGATGGTAGGTCGAAGTGGCTGTTCGAAATGAAATGTATACCAGCTGAAAGGTCTTCGGATTACGAAACCACCTTCCTTATCTGCTGCGGACCTCTCAGAAAGAAGTTACGGAGCTTTTTAGAAGGAGACTATTCGCATTCACTACGAATTGGAGGCGTAAGAGTGACACGATCGTGTCAGCATGGCCGAGTGGATACGTCATAGGGGTCATGGATGCGTGGTGGAGGGTTCGAATGCCTGATGCGTTTACTCTTTTGCATTTTTTCGAAAGTGGTCACTGTGCACTTCAAAGCTATTTTGCATAACTCTTATCCCTGAGAATGTCGTGACGTAATGATTCTGAACTGATGGAACCATTGCGAAAGATTCCATGGAGAACATTTTGGCTGTTGACTTCTTCTTTCTTTGATTTGAAAAGCATGCACAACAAAAATGCATTCCAGTGAATGATTTTGCCCTGAAAATGACTTTATTTTCCAAATGACGTGACTGGAAACCGAAACCGAGGCCGCACGAAGTTGTGCGCGAATGTGAGCATAGTGGGGAACAGGGCACATCGTTGGTTGGGGAATCTCCAACAGAGAGGTCGTATCTGGCCGCCAGGAGAGGGGGGGGGGTTGTAGTGAGTGCGGCAGCCAGTAACGAGCAGCGCAAATTGTCAGTGTGCTGAGTCCTGTACAGCGAAACTTGCTTTGTAGAGAACTCGGATATGCAAAAATAGTACAAAACTTTCATTTATCAAACTAATCCGAAATAACTGCATATATTAATAGGTCGACATTATCTCGTAAGTCCGTTGGTGACTAAACAGTAATCAGTACAACTCAAACTCTGGTTCGCTGCCAATGATATGGCGTGTCCGCGGTGGCGCTTGGCGCTGAGCCGACCTGTTTTTTTTTTTCTCGACAAGCGACAGGACGCAACCATATCGTCGTATAGACGTTTTCAGCAGTTGTCTCCTTTATCGGAGTCAGCAATTGGCGGAGCACGAATCGAGTCGACAGGGACATGTTCCATCATACGCAATGGAAACACTGTAACAAGTGCCAGGCTCGCCCTGGACCTCCTGAACTCCCATAGACACATTTGCTCGCGTGGACAAACGTTACGCACTAGTTACACCATCTCATCACTTCTGCGCGGACCTTCAGTGCGGCGGCGCATCCGAAGTCAGCGTGATCGGCGCTAAAACGAACCTATTCTGCTCCTGCTCCACCACAGGATACGTTTTTCATGCGTCCCTGGTTATTTCGAACACGCTCACTTGAAACGGTACACAGGAAACGGGTTTTTCGCGCAGTCGGAGTGTTCCCCAAGAAATCCGCATCGCGAGAATCTCATGAATCCCGAGGACTTCCGAAACAGTTCAAGAGGTTTTTAGAGAAAATCTTCAAACACTCGTAACCGTTCTCGGATTTGTGAAATGTTAGTCTTACAAAAAAATTTATTGATTGAAACCTGTTCAGTTGAAATCATTCCCCAACGAATCCCATGGCAGATTTCTCTTGTGATTTTCTGCGACCTTCATAAACGTTTCAGTACTTTTAGGAAGTGCAAACCTTCCTCTACACGAATACGGTCTCCTCTTGCCCACAGGTCCGCTTTGAGGAAGTTATGTTCCTTCAAAGACACCCCACTTGTTGAAAACTCGCGTTCCACATGGCTGGTCCTGCCCAGAATCCCTCCCCGGTACCTCGGCCTTTAATCAGCTGATTGCTGCTAGTTCGCTCTCGTTCCTATTTACTCTTTCGTGTTTTCTTCTTTCGGTATTTCGAATAATCATTTATCTTCTCGGTTTACTCAATATCGAATCAGTTATCTTCTTGTAGTTTATCTCGAATTACACGTTAGAGCGCGCCCCCATTTTGCTTGGACCGCTTCAGAGTGCTCTTTAGGAGGAATTGGCTTGATTTCCTGTTTTTTTTCTTTTAATTGCAATGGATTTAGGTATCGGCAGAGTTTGTTTTGACTCGAGGGAAGATGGGTAAAACTCAAATGGCTTACTTTCTATTCTCTTTTCTGAATGAGGATAGAATATAGAGCAAAAGCGAGGAGGCCGTCTTCAGCGATTGTTATTTGTTCAATTTTTCGCGCTTTACTTATAATTATAAACTTATGAAGTTTCTTGTCCTCCTTCTGGCGGCGGGGGGGGGGAGGGAGGGTGAAGAACTTCATATCGTTTAGGTATTAGGGGTCTTACCGAACCCCCAAAAAGGGGGGGGAGGGGGGGGGGGGTCGTACGGGCTTCACCAAAATCCCCATCGAATGCTGTGCCCTGGTGGGGAAATGTTTTCATATGAAGTGGCGTTGATGTGGTAGTCATGCTGGAGATCGCAATGGGCGAAACCTTCAATCATCACTCACATAGTGTTGAATGTTGTCTTCCCAAAATAGTTTCGCACCTGCTGGACGTTTTCGGCTGCTCGTATGGCTATCTCTTCAATCAGAAGTGATCTCCAGGATTCGTTCGCAAAGGCTCCATCAGTTCAGAAACATTAGATCACGACATTAACAAGAACAAGAGTTATGCAAAATTGCTTTAAAGCGCACAGGGCGCACTTTTGAAAAAATGCATAAGAGCACACGCATCAAGGACCGAAACCCTCGACCACGCATTCATGAGACCTACGACGTATCCACTCGGCCATGCTGTCACAACCGCATCAGCCTTACGCCGCCAATTTGTACTGAATGCGAATACTGCTCCCCTATCATATAATAGTTCCCCTAAAAATCTCCGTAACTTCTTTCCGGGAGGTCCGCAGCAGATAAGGAAAACGGTCTCGAATCCCCGTCCGACGGCTTTTCAGCCGGTATACATTTCATACAAATGGTCACTTCGACTTGTTCCCCTGTAAGGGAAACGAGTTCTTGTTTCCTAACGGGAGGCAGAGTTCTTTGAAGAGGAATTTGAGAAGGATTCAGGATGCTCGTTAAGGTGGCTATCGAGCTAATAGGCGTTTTTTAAAGATACTTTAAATTTGAGAACGCAGTTTATGCCAATTGCTCTTGCGTTGGCTTATACGGCTACGGAGATGTGAGCGTTCGGGTGTAATTGTCATCCAAATGGTGGATCCATTAACACCAGAAGCTCTGCTCTGGTGTTAATGGATCCACCATTTGGATGCTCTGGAATTTTCGTTTGCTGAAACTTCGCATACAGGAATAACTGATGACCTCCATCACGATTCTGACACTTATTTCCTGCATCGAGGCAAGCACGGGGCTCGCATGGCGCTGAGTAGCTTTTGGGTGCTGGAGTTTATGCTGCGTGGGTCACTGAAAAGCTTCAGTGTGCCTCACTGCATGTCAAGTATGATGGTATGATCTCAATCTTTTTGACTGAGATAAGGTCTTCGAGGGCGGAGGTGGTGTAGTGACAAGTGGCGCGCTTACCCCTCGCGCGGCGGCTCCGGGTTCAAGTCCCGGGTCGACTCCCGCCTAGGCCAACCAAGCCTTTTACCCTCCAGGGCGGTAAATTGGTACCAGATTCGTCCGGGAGGATAGAACACTGACTTGTATATCGGCTGGCCACAGCAAGTCATTGTATAGGCCACATCGCATTCAACGTGCCACTACGATTCTGAATGGAACTAGAATGCGTACCGCATCCCAAAAATGGAAGTGATCAACGGCGAAGACTTTATCCTTCATCCTATGAGGTCTTTGATCTTGTCTTGCTTTGCTTTTGAAGTCATAACCTCATTCACTATACACATCAAGGCTATAGCTAGAACAGAGCAGAATAAGAGGGCCAAAATAGCCCATACTGAGCAGTTTTTTTTACTGCATTTTCGGCATTCCGATTAGCGCTCTGCAAAAATGAACTCCATCTATGTGGTCCATGCATGGAACCCTACATCATGCAATAAACCGTTCCCAAGAAGCTCAGCATATCCTGAATGCCTCCCCCCTGTAAGTCTAGTTTCATTCTTCAGGTTATGAAAACCGAAAGTCTAGGCATTTGTAGCACGCAACAAAATGGAAGGGTGCAGGCCGAGTGTTTTCGGGCGATCTTCATAGATAGGTAAGCAACCACTAGCTGCAAGAGGGAAATATATAAAAGAGAATAGCCTGGTAAAGGACCGCTGCACTTTCTCTATTTTCAAGTTTTTATTTTCATGGTTGGGGCTCCGAACTGGTTAGCTGTGTTTCAGGTCTGGAAGCACAGAAAGGGGGGGGGGATTAAACTACTTCAGAAAGAACTACTCTCTTAGAACGAAAAAGGAGCGAG
Organism: Cooperia oncophora; assembly: GCA_036418165.1. Classification (NCBI taxonomy): domain Eukaryota; kingdom Metazoa; phylum Nematoda; class Chromadorea; order Rhabditida; family Trichostrongylidae; genus Cooperia; species Cooperia oncophora. Next base: position 114,947 of record MU912173.1, on the reverse strand, counting down.
GAATTGAAAAGATCTCTTCTAAGCACCTTGCTTCTCCAACACCATACTTCCATTAGCTTCACCGAGTCAGTGCCTTCTTGCAGGCACTGAGAAGCATTGCAAATAAGGTGCTTTCGAGCCGCTTTATTGAGGCGCGGCAGGTGGCCATTTGGTCAGCGTTCTGAAAATGCTACGGGCCCTGCTTTTTCTTCCGGCTGAGCTTACTCTAGCGTCTTACGGGTGCGCGCCAGTGTGCAGCGAGCGAACATTTTGAGAGAACTGGGAGTAGCGCTTCGAGATTCATCAGGTATTTTTTGCCACCTACACTTCTTGAACAATAACACCGTCGAAAACTTTATTGGTAGACAAACACATAATTAATAAATACGATCTCGCAGAATACAATTAGAACAAATGGCCATCATACCAACTAGACGTAGGAAAAAAGTTGCAGAAGAGCAACGTGTGTACTTATGAGGAGGGGGCAGCAAGTTCTCCCTTGAGCGCATAAACGAAGAGAGTCATGAAAGCTTGCGAAATTCGTGCGATTTGTGCACGTACACAGCGGCCACCCTTTAGATATATATTGAAGCTGAACACGCAAAATTGGCTATTTCATGTCTTACCGATGACCTAGACGGTTACCAAAATGTGAAAGTTCAGGCAGCTTCTCCAGTGGTCTGTTAACACTCGACGAGCCGGAGGAACTTTTGACGCTTAAATTTCGTGTACAGAGGTGACCTGTTGTCTTAAACACGACTTTTAAGCTTGTTTTGGGCTTTGGCACGATTTTGGAGATAGCTTGAAGTTTTGACAATTCGCTTTGACATTGTTATGGTTGCGTAATAGCGACTCTCAGCATAAAGAAGCTGCCTTTAAATGGAAAATATCGAGTTACTTCCATTTTTAGACATATAGAACGCAACAATAAATCAAAAATTTGAAAATACATAGAAGTGTCGAACGGTAGAACTGAATCCTGGACTTCCCTCTTGTCCTGCTCTAAGAACAACAACGCACTATCCACCCTGTTTGAAAAAAAAATGCAGTTGGTGCAAGGGTGACGAAACTTCTATGCTTTTCCACTTCGTAACAGCTAAGTAACTCATTTCTTGACATTAATTGGCACAATGTCTGACGTAAACTTGAAGTACTGAAAAACAACAACGTACTATCCACCCTGTTCAAAAAAATGGTGCAATCTGACGGAACGTATGCTTTTCCACCGTAAGGCGCTGGGGCGCGCGCTGCCATTCACCGACGATCGCCGCGATCGCCGCTGCTGTCGCGAAGTGTGAACGCTGCCTAACAGCTAAGTAACTCATTTTTGACATTTCTTGGCACAGTGTCGGCCACAAACCTGAAGTACACTTTATACACTAGTACAGAGGTAAATGCTCAAAGTAACAGGTAAAACAAAGCTGTAAGATGATTCTGCAGCAGATCCAATAAATTTACTAAAAACGTGTGAAGTATCTGCCCTTAGATACAATACAGGACGTCGAAGGCGAGACGACTGAATCGAGGCCGCTTCGCAGGCAGTCCAATTCTAAATTGGTCCAGACATCGATATGTTCGTGTCATGGGGTGTCCGCAATGGTGTTTTTCTTACTCTTCAGCTTCTCTTATAAAACCCTCTACAGAAAATCTGTGACTCTGGATCCGAGCTCCTGAAATACAGACAGTCTTTGTTGACGGCCTGAGACACTGCAACCAAGGTACGCCATCGCCACGCGATATTCTCTCGTGAACGCATCCCAATAAGGTTAGGACATTATCTGGGAGTTTTCGCTTTGAAGTTGACCTAGGTGGCCTTTGAAGCCTTCTCCGATAGGTCCATGGATGTTTTCTGTAGTGGATATTCCGTTGTAAACAGTTACTCCTGTCGAGCAGTTTCCCCTATAGCAAGCTTTCCTCTTCTTATGCGGAGGAAAGGCAACAAGTTTACATTTTCTCAGTCACTGTAGCTGCGTTTACTCGTGAAATATTTTTATTTGACCACAACACTTCCTCTACATGGTGCACGTCAGCCCTTCATTGCATTTCGTGAGCCCTTTTCCACTGCTGCTTTGGTCAAGACGTAGTCCGTGCTCATTCGACTACGAAGCATTTAGCTTCCTGTTACGATATTTTACCACCGGTTCCCATTCTCTGTTGTCGACTACAAGACCAAGACGCCGTTTCTAGCAGATCTATTTTTGTGAGAAGAGTTGGACTCAAGCGCATTGCTCGTAGTTGGCCTTTTTCTTCATACCGGCATTGCCTCCAGTGTTCCACTGACTGGCTAACTTGCAAATGGCGGTTTAACAGCATAAAGCTGACGAAGTAACGTACTGTTAAGAAGTATCGGAAAAGTTGCTATAGAACGGTATCTATGATGGGACTGCTTATTTGGCTTGGGTGCAGGAACGAATGTGGAAAATAGGGCATCCATAATTTCTATCCACCTGTATATAAGGAAACGAATTAGTGCACTGTGAGTCAAAGCTCAAGCTGACAGCCGCGCATGAGCACATGAAGGGGGGGGGGGAGGGTGCAGGGTGGTGTAGGGTATAGTGAGGGGAACATAACGTACACTTTGACAGGAGCAGCAGCAGCAAAAGCCTCATCCGTTCAGTGGCGATATTGATGGGGAGGAGAAGGGGGGGGGGACTCTGTGGGACATTCCGTTGTGGAGGTGTGAACTAGCGGATGACAAAGACCGTTCAACGCGAAATGTGGTACATCGGTTGCTGTCACAGAAAGAGCGAGTGAGTACATTTTTATGCTTATCTCATTACAACGCATATGTTATTCACTGTGAGAACACCATATCAGAGACTAGATGGAGAGCCCATCCCACGCTAGTGTCCTTTCTGTGATAAGTTTGAAATAAGCACAATGTTCTAATTCGCCGAAAGGAAGAGGGCTTGTTGAACAAAAGAACGAGGAGAGGTCGGCGTCAGCGGGTCATCGAAATGGTTAGTCTATATGACAGAGTGCTAGCGCCATTGATCTCCGATTGTTTAGGAGTTTTTGCTACCACGTGGAACGAATCCGGAGCACATCTCATCCACACTTTCGATTGATGGAGTTCTCACCGTTGAAGCACCGCTTCCATATTTGGCGATTCTACAGTAAGCAAAGCTATAGGAACACATAGGAGATTATACAGCGATACTTTCGTTCCGCAAACGAGCGGCAACATGCATCGATCCTAAAGATTTGTACACCTTTCGTACAAGTCATCATGTCTCTATCAACGTCTGCTTCAGTTTCATGAGAATTTATTTTCATTTCAATATTTCAGTATGTTTCGATATTTTCATTTTCAGCGGCCTCACCTATCCTCTCCATAGGGCACGACTATCTTACTTTCCAGACTTTTCCTGGAACATGTTTTTTTGCTTGAGTTTTCTTCAGTTTGTTTGTCTGTGCCTGTTGGGTTAGCTCATAAGTGATGACGTTTTTCGCCTTTTGAACTTTGAGTGAAAATAAAAAATTTCACCAATACGTTTCATTTCGTTCGAAAGATAATTTTCTGCTCTATAAAACAGTTTCATAATTTCCTGCTGCTTATCGATTTTTATTTTAATGGAGTTCCAGTTGGACACGAATGGAAGTTTTTCACACCACTCCTTCGCACTTAATCTATGTTCTCAACTTGCAGGGGCGACTGAAATTTGTTACTTATATGACGAAGGAACGGTGCTTCCCAAGATAGTGTGAAGTAGTGTGAAGCTGGTTAAAGAGATTGAGATAGGAGGGACCTTGTTAATACGAATCGCATGGGGAGGGAACGACTGGCTGCAGAACCCGAGCAAAAAATTCCGAACCTTTCCCATCAATCGAATTTGATGCTCAGTAACTCTGAGGGAGCATTCCATAATTGTAAATACAATTCTGCATTCTTGGTATGAGTCCGTGTATGACCTTATAGCGTAAGCCCCCCCCCCTCCCCGTCGGACTCGACAGGGTAACACGTGCTATGCTTGTCTCTGATTTCGAAACTGAGAATTTCGAACATGGCCATATGCTTTATAACTGTTTCTCTCGGATCCAGTTTTTATTTGAATGCAAAAAGGAGGGGGTACTGAAAATGCTCAATTCCCTCACTTCCGCTGACTTGACACTCCACATCAATCTCTTGAAAATTCATGGAAATGGAACGTTCAGAAGAAAAACTAGTAGGGTAAACAGCTCTCTGTTAATGTAGCACTCGATGGTGGAACTTCTCATCTTTTATAGAAAATTTCAAGTGTGAAAAAGACGCCATTACTCATGTGCCAACCCAATACTTTGACTACCGCCAGTTCAGCACTAATAAAGTGATACACCGGATTTCTCTGATCCTGACTGATAATTCTCATTTAATTGAGGTTGAGACGAATAAACTTGTATATTAGAACATAGGTATGTTCCGTTCTTTGAAGCCCCAAAGTTGGGGGTGACTAGAAAGTATAGATGCGGGTGAATATTATTTCAGAAATGCACGCTTTTCCGAAGTAGTTTTTGTTTGGAGCTATAGATTCCAAATGACTTCCGGTATGGAAGTTGAAAGCATCCGCTCTACTTCAACACAGTTCTTCAAACACGGGAGGATGGATGGAATAAGCAACTCGCTGCAGTTCAACTAACTTTTAATCGGCCCAGGCTGCGATAAGTTCACGTTGTAGGTTTCCCGAAGTGGCTATTTTCGTATTCTTTGGTTTTTTTTGAAGTAAAATCATATTTACTGAGTCATATTAATCCCATTTTTTCCACACAGAAAAATTAAGCGGGGAGATGCCCGGGATGTAGCACAACCATTGTACGTACGAGGGGATGGTTTGTAATTCCTGTCGAAACTTGACTGGTGACTTCTTCTAGGTACTTCAGCGGTCCCAAATACAGACTTCGAGTGTGCAGATCAAAGATGCATTTTCCATTTCTTTTTTTTTGACACTCCTCCGAGTGAGCGAACAAGGGGTAAATTATTGGCCGTGGCAAATCAAATATAGAATTGGACAGTTGGTCACGATCTACCCCTTGCTACACAGTCTGTCCGACAGTTTGAAATTTGCGCCAGAATCTCGGTTTGGCCAGAAACGTGTTCCCAGGAACGGTTCGACTCCGTCAAAACAAATATGACAGCTGTTTGACGCAAAAATGAACACCTCCCTCTTCCTACATGTACTGGCAACGACAGTGAGATGCCTTGTGTAGGTATTTTTTATGGCGAACGTTTTCGAGCTAAGTAGGTATTCTGTTCGCACTGCGGACGCTACACTACAATGGAGATGGAATTTCAGCGAATTTGGTGTTTTATAATAGCTTGGCGCCAGTGCCTATGAAGCGTAGCGCAGGCTACAAGCGGTCCTGTCACGTCAAACGGATAAGGCGGTCTTATTCCGAGGTCAAACTTCCCCCTGAAACGAGTTCCAGGCCAAGGTGAGATTTTGACGCGCACCTCGTGCTGTCGGATAGGTGACGGGTAAGTCAAGTTGTGTTGTCTTGTGTGCTTCCTCAGGCGATAGCGGGTCCGCAATATCTTGTGTCTCGTCTCTTGTGTTGGCACATCGTGCTCGTGTCAGTACTCGCAGTGTTCGAGAACTGCTGTGGAAAGTGGAGCTGCGAAAGTAGTGAAACTGCGAGAAAAACTGTGAAGAACTGCGAAGAGAATGAGCGAGAGTGCCGTGGGGCTTCAGCCCTTTATAGCCCTGATTATGGGTGATATAAATACGGGCTCAGGTGCGCGGCACAAAGGCCTCCTGTTGGTTCGTTACAGGCGGTGAGCGAACTTTCTAGAAAATATGCGTTTGCGACCCGTGCATCCTGATTATCATGACCGAGGGTCATGACAACATCGACGAGGAAAACGAACGACTTGTCGTACATCTTCACAACTGCGCCAAGAAGCCAGAGAGTTCCTATTAGGTTGTTGCATAAGTTCTTACACACGCGTTTGATCCTCTCCTATTTCGTTCACATGGATGTTGGTATTACGTCATCACTGCGTGACGTGTACATTATACTCTTTCATTACACTAGCTATCACTCACCGAGCTTGCATTTGCAGTACACAATGTCGCACAATTTGCACTGTGACAAAACGCTGCGCCACTGTTTGGTTTTGCTCCACGATTTCGGCTGGGATGCAAAGGAAGCCCATACCAAGTTGGTGGATACATACGGTGAGGACGTCATCTCTTACAAGACATGCAAGAATCGGTTCGCCACATTCAAGAAAGGAGACTTTTCTCTCGAAGATGCTCCGAGGTCGGGTCGGCCGATGGAGTTGGATTTGGAAGTACTACGTTCTACCGTGGAGGAGGAGCCGTACCTCACCACCAGAGAAATGGCGACCATGCTAGGCTATGATCATTCGACGGTTGCACGTGGACTAGAAAAGCTCGGCAAGGTAGCAAAGCTTGGTAGATGGGTCCCACATGAACTGTTCGCTTATGACCTCTCGAGAAGGGTGACCACCTGCTTTTCTCTCCTCACTTTTCAAGACAGGCTTCACTTTCTCAGCTCGATGATCACTGGAGATGAGAAGTGGGTCCTCTACGATAACCCAGTGAGGGAGCGGGATTGGGTCGACAAAGGAGAACAGCCAGAAGCCGCCTCAAAGGCCGACCTTCACCCCAAAAAGGTTCTCCTGTGCTGTTGGTGGTCCAGAAGAGGCATGGAGTACTGGGAGCTGCTGGAGAAGGGACAGACGATTGACGTTTCACCTACGCGACCCAGCTGCGGAAATTGAAAGATCACGTCGACCGTACTCGTGGAAGGAATGCGGAAGTCTACTTGCACCATTACAACGCCCGACCTCACACTGCAAAGGCGACCCAGGCCTAGCTGGAGAAGTACGGATGGCTGATGGTCGCCCACCCTCCCTACAGCCCTGACCTCGTCCTTCTGACCTGGCTGTTCAGCCACCTGCAGCGCTATCTGGACGGAAAAAAGTTCGGAACAAAGAACAGGTCAGAAAGGCGCTCGACAACTTCTTCATCCCATCTTCCGTCGTTCTGGAAGGATGGAATCGACAAGCTGCCTGAGCGCTGCGTTCAGTATTAATGCGTGATGGTGCATACCTCTAATCTCCAGGCTATTTCGTTTTTGAGATATTTACAAAAATTCGTGTACCGTACTACTTCGAGCAGGAGGGATATCGCGTTCCTTCAATTCTCCCTTCCGAAGTCCGACAGCTATCTTGTCGGTGAAGAATCGTGCCGCACCCGGGCCCGACAGGATCAGACCAGAACGTCTGAAGAATCTTCCGCTAGTTCTCTTCAGAACTCTGGCTCGATTGAGTCACACTGAACGCTGGTGGAACTGACGAGGTAACTGGTGGAACTGACGAGGCAACCTACTGTTGGAATTCCCTTTCATTGTAGTTTGGTCAGTGTTGCAACTAGTCAAGGCGGGTCCGTGTTAAACAGTATAGGTCGTATTTTACAACTTTCGGTGTGCTTTCAGGCCTTTGAAAAGACGAGATTGTCCTGATACAGATCCGAGAATAATGATACTCTACCGATCGCTACTCAGTGTGATTATCAGAGAACAAGAACACCTACTGCATTCGATGCTGTTAAAATGAACTAGTAAAGAAGAATCCTGTCGTCGCCTGCTACCACTGAGAAGGATTGAAAATGAATCGGAAGCGATATGCGACTCTGTCCGTTCTAACGCAAAAACTACGCTCTGTGCCAAGTACACCTCACTGAAGACTGAACAACAGGTAGGGAATTCTAGCAGCAGTTACTTCTCAACGAACTCCAGCCGATCCGAACGTGAAACTGCTCAGCATATCAATACCGTATACGAGCCAGCAAAAGTCAGTCATTGGTGATGCACAGATTTCATCTGAAGCTATATATTTTTTGAATTTAGGGCCATCGTTTTCTTTAACGCAGATGATCAGTCCGTTCACGATCCGTAAGGTGGTCAGCGGTTTGCAAAAATTTAGAGATCAGCTAAGGAAGAAGACGCGACGCGACTCCCAGAGAAATGCGGGCGAAGGTTGGAGCATAGTGTTTCAAGCCTTCCAACATCCATTCCTTTCCCGCGCCCATTTTATAAAGAGCCTGACCCACTCCCAGCGGCCGATAAAAGGTTTCGGATATTGTCCTCGGGAGTGCTCGAAGCGCTTGATAGATTTAAGCGGGAAAAACGCGAAAACCTCACGAGAGAGCAATGCTAAGGGTTCAAGGAGGTTCGAGATAGGATATCGCGCAACAAAATAGGCCTTTCTAATGGCGACAAGGGTAGAGAATTTGTGGTAATTTCCCAGTCCATTAATAGGGAGATCAAGAGCTCCATCTATCAGATACAACTGTTTACTGTCCATCGACAGAAAATGCCCTTCGTGTACAAACGCACAAGTTAAACACGCTATGGATGAAAGTAGGCAAATCAGCGAAACTGGATGATAAATTCGTCGGAAGGCTCAAGCTAGAAAACCCCACATGCCCAGTGTTTTACAGTCTTGTAAAAACCCACAAGTTGTCCGCTGAGAACGTGCACTCCTGTCTGCCAGAGGCCTTCAAAATAAGACCGATTATAAGCTGTGCAAATGGACCGACCGGTCGCATTTCGTGGTTCTTCAACAAGATTGTCGGTCAACTTATCGTATACATACCAACACATTTGTCAAACACGCGCCAATTCCTCTATCGCTTACGTTCCTGCAGTCTTCAGCACGACTGTGTTGTAGAATCCTTTGACGTGTCTGCGCTCTACACCAATGTTAGCAACAACGAAGCTCTACAAGCGGTGGCAGAAGTGCTTGACGAGCATGCAGGAAGTATGACAATTTGATCTGAGCAAGACGCAAATAATGGTTCTCATCAGAGAGTGTGTGAACTGCAACGTTTTCAAGTGGTCCGGGTACTTCACTCAAGTCAAAGGGCTTGCAGTGAGGCAGCGGCTAGCACCGGTTCTCGCTGTCTGCTTTATGAGCAGAATCGAGCGTCCAGTGCTGGCTCGCCTACGAGGGTTGGTTACCATATCTGAACACTCAGATAAAGGTATCAAAAGGACAGTACAATGGTATAGAAAAGAAAGCTCGAAGAACATCATCATCCACGTAATACCGGCACACCCCAGAGCGATCAAGCGTGCAGTGTTACGAAACATGTACAAAACCGCCGCAGGGGTTTGCACTGCCGACGAGGAGCGGAAAGAGTCCAGGAGATTAGCTACTAGAATAGCTCATCTCAACGGTTACACAACCTGGCAACAACGGCGCACGCGACGCACAGCGAGAATTTCCCAAATAGGGCTGAAAACAAAATTCATCTTCAGCTGCCATTCATATTGGCAGGGTACAGCATGGGGATGTGCGAAATGGCGGTGTGAGAACAACCCTCCCCCCTTTGAACAGGGTTGAGATAGATTCCCCCCCCCCCCTTCTGCTCTAACTGACAACCAGATGCATGTTCACCACAAATGGCTTCCTGAAATGGAATCGGGATTTCGAAAGCCGGATTCTTTTCAAAAATCCAGGCAATAAGAGGCTGTTTCAGCCTATGCAATATGAGGCTGAACAACAGCCTCGCATTTACCTATAATTTTGTCTTAGGATTCAAATAAAACTCCTCGTTCGATAACCATGTATGACATGCAACTTGTAAGGACACAATCGAAACAGCGACTAATGGTGATCATTGATAGGCTGAATTGGTGAAAAAAATAGCCTCAAGGTGAGCGTGTCAGGGCCCAGATAAGCATTCAATAAATGGTGGCGGGGAAATAATGAAAACATGCACGACACAACAAAGCGAAACATGGAAAATACAAAAAATGCAGAGCTAAATGAAAAAAGGATAACCAGGCCGGCAATAAATGTTCCATACTTGGCTATTATCGAACAGGCCGCAGGGCGCAAGGCTGCGACCGCTTTCTTCGAAAAAAGTCATTGGAGCGCGTTTTGGACTTGCCAACGTCCTGGGGTCTGTTCGGGGGGGGGGAGGGTTATATCTTTTTTAGGTGCGAGGCTTTTGAGGAATGGTGAGCAGCATGCAACGGCAAAGTTTCTACTATTGTGTATTCTACCTAGCTGCAAACTGAACAATCCCCCGTTGGTGAAATATTTCGGATGTGTTTTGGATAGGCTAGGAAATCGCGAGCTGGTTTCCATGCTTCACGCGAGGACTGCTTCGTTCAAACAGCAATTTCATCAGGATTAAAATCGTCCTGAAACCCCTCCATTCCTTCTTTCCAATAAGCTTTACGGTTTTTCTAAAGACATCAGGAGATATTTTAGATGGGTCGCAGACGCGCTATCCTCTGACCACCCGAAAAATCGAAACCTTCTGTGCCATTGCGAGAATACACCTTCGCCAAACTTTAGTGTGCCTAGAAAAACGCATATTTCCCTTCAAATAAGTGAAAGAGGAGCTCGGCTATCACTGATCGATTTGGTCCGAGTGTGCGCCGTGCATTACGCTTCTATGCAGAGGTGTGGAAAGGTGTAAATTCTGATTTCAGGTGCTTTGATCCAAGCAAGCAGATGTTTGTTTAGGTTTGGAAAGGATAATTACGCACGAATCTGTTTGAGACGATTATTTAGTCATCTAGCGTACTTACGAGTTCGTGTATTAACTGATATTTATTTATTTATTTTTGGTGTTCTTGCCATATTGCTAATAAATTTTTTATTATTTTGTAGTCCTATTAATACCCGGGTCTTCTGCAGCTTTCCGTTCCTTTTCATCAAACGCAATGACACTTTTGTACTGTTTGATGCCTTGCGAGCCTACTTTTGCGATACTCCCCATGTCCCCCGCGGCCAAGTACGAATCCATTTTGGGGATTTTGCATGAAAAGAGGGCTGTTAAACGTAGCAGTTCGATCTGTAAAGAATACACTCATAATAATTTTCATTTTTTTTAACATCTTACCTTCCATAGCTCCACTCCCACTATCAACTGAAATGTTGAAGCATTGGCCGGCTCTGAGTGACCCTTGGGGTTACGACCCCCCCCCCCCTCCCCAGCGGCCAAGTACGACTCCCCCCCCTATGGATTTCGCACAACGATGCTGTACCCTGTATATTGGACCAGTTTACCGCAGTTATAAATACAACAATGGCTCCGAAGAGCAAATCTGGCCAACGACGTTCCTCTGGTAAATACACCAAGGGCCCACATAAAACACCAGTTGCTCACAAGGGAAGGATGGTAGGTCGAAGTGGCCATTTGAAATGAAATGCATACCGGCTGAAAGGTCTTCGGACGGGCATTACGAAACCGTCTTCCATTTCTGCTGCGGACCTCCCAGAAAGAAGTTACGGAGCTTAGGGAGAAAATACACAACTAATTGGCGGCGTAAGGCCAGCGAGATCGTGGCAGCATGGCCGAGAGGATACGTCGTAGAGTTCACGGATGCGTGGTCGAGGGTTTGGATCCTTCATGCGTGTGCTCTTTTGCATTTTTTCGAAAGTGGTCCCTGTGCACTTCGAAACTATTTTGCATAACACTTGTCCCTTATAGTCGTGACGTAATGATTCTGAAGTGATGGAGCCATTGCGAACCATTCCAGAGCGATAACTTCTGGCTCTGGTCTTCTTCTTTCATTGATTTGAAAAGCATACACAACAAAAGTGCATTCCGAAGGTAGACTTCGCCTTCAAATGACTATTCTCCAAACAACATGACTGTAAAACGAATCCGAACGCACGAATTTGTGCACGAAGATGAGTTACTGGGAAAATGCTTCCATTGAAGTGGCGTTGATGTGACAATCATGATGCTGGAGATCGCACTGGGCAAGAGCTTCATTCACCACTCACATAATGTTAAATGACTTCTATCTCAAAGTGTTTTAGTACCTGCTGGAAGTTTTCGGCTCGTATGACAATCTTTTCAGCCGGAGGTGATCTCCATGGAATCGTTCGCAACGGCTCCATCAGTCCAGAATCATTACGCCACGACATTATCAGGGGCAAGGGTTATACAAAATATTTTAAAGTGCACAGGGACTACTTTCGAAAAAATGCAAAAGAGCACACGCATCCAGGATCCAAACCCTCGACCACGCATCCGTGAGCTCTACGACGCATCCACTCGGCCATGCTCCCACGATCTCGCTGGCCTTACGCCGCCAATTCGCAGTGTATTCTCCCCGTAAAAAGTTCCGTAACTTCCTTCTGGGAGGTCCGCAGCAGATATGGAAGACGGTTTCGTAATTCCCATCCGAAGACCTTTCAGCCGGTATACATTTAATTTCAAATGGCCACTTCGACCTAAAAATGTGGTGTCTTAGGCGGAAGGGTGGCGCCTTTTGAGTCTTTGGGAGTATTATGGCTCCCGCAGAGTACTTCTGTGTAAGCTAAATCCAGTGGAAATAGAAAAGTGGTCGCTTTTGAGCGATTATCTATGAATTCGAAGAATTCAGCAAACACACGCTGCTGTTGAGCGATTGGTCTTCTCAAATTTTCGTTCACGGTTTCAGGGCTAACTGAGTCCCTAGGACAGAAGATATTCTGACCCTAAACGGCTTTAGCCGATGCACCAAAAAATGTGGTGTTTTAGGCGGAAGGGTGGCGCCTCTTGAGTTTTTGGGAGTATTATGGCTCCCGCAGAGTACTTCTGTGTAAGCTATTCTGGGCTTACAAGAATTTATTCACCTTAGCAAAGGTGTTCAGTGGTAGAATAATAGTAGTAGAATGCTCACATATCTGGGCGTGCCTCTTTATGTCTGCGAGGTCACGCTCAACATCTGTTATGCAACAACAATCATCAAGGTGTACCGGTAATTCCAATGGCTATCTATACTACATCAAAGAGGATGCGGCTTCTGGTGGATTACCAGAACACCATCCTTCCCTTGTCCGAATCGCCTCGATGGTCGAGTTTGTACCATGGAGCGATCTGTCCGCATGGGAAGGTGGGTGATTGTGCACAGTGGGCCGAAAATACCAAATGTTTGACCTATGGCGTTTCATACAGGGGGGCCTAAAAAAAGTCACTTCAATCGAGTCACATATCAGCAAAGTTTCCGCAGCCCAGACAGAGGAGTGGATACGACTACCAAGATACCCAAGATGTTCCTCGATAAGCAGTAGCTGGCTCTTGCCCATCATCATCATGTACTCCAAAATTTGAAGTCATCTCCAGTAGCAGTCTGACTGGAAAAGACCTTGAAATGCACGTCACCTCCAAACAACCAAAACTCTGGTATGGAGTCATCCATGGGTAGCTACCTAAAGACCAGTACTCTCAATCTGGATGACCTCCAACATCGAACAGCTCCGACAACGTCGCTACGATCTAGGACATCATCTTCACCACAGTGGCCAGGGCACGGGTTGATGGTATGGGCCGGAAGTACCTGGTATGGGAATGGGAAGACCTATACTTTCTTCGTGTACTCGAGAAGAATATCTTCCCCACATGTCGTCGCCCGTACCTTCTTGAGAAATTCGTACTGCTACAGCATTGGGTGCCATCATATGGAATCGGAAGGCACTGGAAAAAAATTTCGCCTACTCGGAATGGAAGGGCGTTGAACACCTAAAGGAGATGGGATATCTAAGTAGGTCACCTGACCTAAATTCGCTCAATTACCCGGTTCAGGCGGAGTTCAATAGGGCGGTCTACGGTGGCGGAGAATTGACTACCTCACTGATTTCAGGCACCACATCGCGGTTGCGTGCCAGAATCTCTCGATGGCCCTCATTCAGAAGGCTGTGGCGGGGTGTCATGATAGTATTCAAGACCCTCTAAGATAGTGGTGGAAGTGTTCGATCAGAATTCAATGAAGTGTAACTTATAGCGCCGAAAGTCAAGGAAGGAAAGTAACTTTTTCTTATGCACCCCGTGTATATCGGTGAAACTGGGAGACAGGTATACGCGTAAGAAACATCTGGCTAGCAAAAGACGGGAAAGCTTAGTTGCACCGCTTGGCAAGCGTAGAAGGGAAAATCATGGCGGCTGTGATTTTGACGTTAAATGCATTATATTGGCATACGAAAATGATGTCGGTGCTAGGAAAGCCCTCGCAGCGTTCTGGATAAAGCACCGCAATCCATCCATGATCAACAGGAATGAGTCATGCCAATGACTGCTAATTTCTACCATACATTCCGCTGTGCGGTCTTTAAAGGCAGTTGGCACAATTGTTTCCTACTCAGCCTAAAATGCTAGTAGGGAGCTATATAGTGGGGAAACTCGTCCGAAATCGATTTACGAGTCAATGAGAACGGAGGCTTTTTCTTCACCGGATTTTGACCGTTTCATTCCGTTCTTTCGCCGTTTCCCCACTATATAGCTCCCTACTAGCATTTTAGGCTGAGTAGGAAACAATTGTGCCAACTGCCTTTAAGAGTGAGAACGGGATGTACTGCACGTATGCACTCTGTCACTATGGCAGTGCATAGAAGTGAATCCCACTTGCTATATCTTCTTATAGTTGAGCAGAGTATCGGCGCTGGTGGAACTGACGAGGTTATCTACTGTTGGAACTTCCTTCCGTTGTAGTCCCTTGGTCAGTGTTGCAAGTAGTCAAGGCGGTCTGTGTTAAAGACTATAGGTAGTATTTCACGACTTTCGGTGTGCTTTCAGGCCTTTGAAAAGACGAAAGAGTTAAAGAGTATTCCGCTGTGCGGTCTCTAAAGACACATGGTACGCTCACACACATTGAGGGTGTATGAGACTATCAGCCCCCCAGATATCGATATGCCCCGCCCAAACATGCCCAGGAATGGAGATACAGGGCCGTGAAACACGCTAATTCTTCCATGCTCCGCCCACCGTTCATAACCTCCGTCGTAAGCGCGCCTGTCGCGTGCGGCTCCTTGGCACTTTGCCAAGTCCTTTAATTGCCCTCTCTAATACAAGAAACGCAGTTTCCTGATGCGGATAACATTGGAGGTGCTACAAAATAAGAGCAGAAGATGATGACAAGGGGTAGAACTCAAGCAACTCGGCTGCATCTGCAGTATCCATCAAGGGCCGCGCATTCCACAAAACATGAAAATAAAAACAGCCCAAGCGTCCCACTCGTTTGTTCTAAGTATTTCTATGGCTTTGGCGCCGTATCGTAGAAATTTACAGGCGATTTCAACTAATTTGCCTTTACTTGATTTGTTGATTTTTGTTTTATTTACATTTACATCGTTGTGCTTCATTTCTAGCCTGTGTCATCTTCATCTTCTTGTACATGGGTTTTGAAGCATTAGCAACACCTCAAATTTTATTCGCATTAGGAAATTGCGCCTTGCTTGTATTAAACTAACGAGTATGCCCTTTTCATTTTCATGTTTCGTGGAAATACGTGGCCTTCGAGGGATGTTGCAGAAGTGGCACAGTTGCTTTTGAGTTCTGCCCCTTGTCATCATCTTCGCTCTTATTTTGTAGCACCTCCAATGTTATCCGCATCTGGAAATTGCGTTTTCCTTGTATTTGAGAGCGCAATCAAAGGACTTGGCTAAGTGCCAAGGAGGGCACGCGACAGGCGCGCTTACGGCGGATGTTATGAACGGCGGGAATCTGCGCCGAAAAAAGGCAGTGGGCGGAGCATGGAGGAATTAGCGTGTTTCGCGGCCCTCTATCTCCATTCCTGGGCATGTTTGGGCGGGGGGACCACGACATGTCGACATCTGGGGGGCTGGTCCTCAACCTCAATGTGTATGAGCGTACCATGTCTTTAAGAGTGAGAAACCGGATGTACTGCACGTAATGCACTTCCTGTCCTAGGCAGTGCATAGAAGTGAATCTCACTTTGCTATATCGCTTCATTGTAGTTGAGCAGAGTATCGGCGCTGGTCGGAACTGACGAGGTTATCTACTGTTGGAACTTCCTTCCGTTGGTAGTCCTTGGTCAGTGTTCATGTCAACTAGTCAAGCGCGCGTCTGCTGTTAAAAGTGTAGGGTACGTATTTCGACGACTTTCGGTGTGCTTTTCAGCGCCTCTGAAAAGACGAGATTGTCGAAACGAGAGGGTTGATGAAGATTCCATCATAGAAACCTTCTGCATATAGAAAGAAGTTTGCATATCTGGCCGACTCTTCACGAGCTAACCTGTCGGAATGCAGGATACCCACTTCGTGGGGAAACCAGAGGGCTAGTGTTAGCTTTACAAGAAGGGAGACCTGTACATTCGCAATATATCGCCCAATCTGCCTGCCGTCTTTATTCTACAACGTTTCACAGGAGTTGTCCTGAACAGGATTGGTAGAATACTAGAGAAAGAACAGCATGCGAGCAAGCAGGGTTTTGTGAGGATTCAGCACGTCGATCTCACCACACGTAACGAGCTCATTGAAGTATTGCAAGGGTACAACGATGCCGCTATGTCTCACGTTCATCGACTCGAAGAAAGGCTTTGACCCCGTTGAGACAGAAGCGGCTATCGAAGCCCTGGGCAACCAGGGTATTCCTCTCCAGTACAATCAGGATTCTTCGTGAGCTCTACAGCAACTTTACGACCAGGATCTCACCATTCTACAAGGATCATCACCAACGTGAAGAAAGGGGTCGGTAGGCGACACCATCTCGCCCAAGCTCTTCAGCGCCTTTCTCAAAAACGTCATGCGCCATTGGAATGAGAAGACATGGGTGTGAAGGTCGACGGTCCACAACTACATCTCCGCTTTGCGGACAAGATCGTTTTAATAAAACAAAACGTTCGACTGCGCATGTGGAGAAATCGGTCTACAGCTGAATCTAGCGAAGACGATGTTCATGAGGAACGGTTCGGTTTCTGATGCCCATCCCATTCACGCTCAACGGAACGACCATCTCTGAATGCTCTAGCTATGTGTACCTGGGTTGCGAATTCAAGATATGAATGACTTAGCACCAAAGCTGAGCAGGAGAGAGCAAGCGGCTTGGGGAGCTTTCAAAAACATCGAGGGAGTAATGAAGAAAACGAAAAACATCAACTGGCACGGAATTTGATGTTGTTCGTTTTCTTCGTTACTCTTCGATTACGTGGTCCTTCCTGCTTTGACTTACGCCTCAGAGACTTGGGCTTTACGAAAGGAGGATGAGCGTGCGGTTAGCGTTATTCAACGCGCCATCGAAAGGGCGATGCTCGAAGTTTCCCGCTACACGCAAGTGAGAGAGGAAATCCGGAGCTCCGCACTCCGCCGACGATCGATGATCAGAGACACTGCCGCATTCCCCAGATCAGGTGTATCGGCTAGGTCATGCGTTTCGAGGACGACCGCTGGACCAGAGCAGTATCGACTGGATCCACGACATGTCAAGCGAACACCTGAACGACCGCCCACGCGATGGTCAGATTTTTTTCGTGAAAGTTCTGAACGAGTAATATGAAATTCATCGTGTCCCTCGAGCAGAGTGAACCCATTGGGCAACTCCTGCACGTTGCAGGGACGAATGGAGACGTTACTGGCGCCTGCTCGAGGAACTCGATGATCAACAGGAGCAGCACAAGTGAGCATTGCAATCTGTATCTTTTTCTTTGAAAGTATGCATTTTAAGGCCTGTCACTTTGGATATAATTAAGTTATATCTTGTTATATTGCAAGTCCTACGTATTCTTCTATTACGTTTGCAGTCCTTATTGTCATTACCATATCCTTCCATTTTATAAGAACGAGCCCCATCGCTTACCTTGGTGAACCCTGTTGTTGTATAATAATTTGAGGCACAGTTTTTGCATTTTTGACCTGGGAGCTAAGCGCCTGAGCGGTCAAACCCATACGCAGAGAGGAGTCTCCCCGAAGCTTCGGCAGAGCTGCTGCTCAGGGGGTGACTCTCCCTGCAAAAAATACTAGCGCTGGAGGCGCCAAAAACTGACCACTCTTACCGTTTTTGACTTGTATAATCCCATCAGCGCTAGTAAAACCCTTTCAGGGCACATGATCGTTGGGGATTCCCCAACAGGGGCGGTCGATTTGGTCTGAGAAAATTTTTGTTGATAGTGCCTTCTGCGAGAGATTTGTAGCGCTGGGGAAGATTTCTCCCCGGTTTTTGACTTTTCACGGTTTCTTCCGTCTCACTGCTCTTATGTTCCCCTTCCCCCGCTCGATTTCCCAAAATTTTCCTACTTTTGTGGAAAAATGTAAGAAACTTTTCGGGAAGTTCTGAAAAACTGGTAAGCTGGGAAAATCTAAGGAAGTGTTAAGTAGGATGGGGTAGGGGCGTCGTATTCTGCTCGTGGTTTTTCCCGTTTCGCATGCGCCATATACCCCCCTCCCCCGCTCTACAGCTCGATCGTATCAGAGGAGTGAATCAGGGGAGGGGGGGGGAAGTCGTACGGACTCGACTAAAATCCCCAACTAAATGACAGACTGTGATCCATTCACTAGTCTGTGAAGCAAGGTTTATCACTGGGTCTCCGTGGCACTGGCACTCAACAGTACTGCCACTAAAGCATTTGCATAAAACTCTGACCACCCTCAATTCGTTTTTTGTATTAAACTAACGAGTGGGACACTTGGGCCGTTTTTATTTTCATGTTTTGTGGGAATGCGCGGCCTCTGAGGGATGTTGCAAAAGCACCTCTTAAGTTCTGGCCCTCGTCGTCATCTTCGGTTCTTATTTTGCAGCACCTAAAATATTATCCGCATCAGGAAATCGCGTTTTACTTGTATTCCAAAGCGCAATTACAGGACTTGGCAAAGTGCCAAGAGTGCCGCACGCGACACGTGCGCACTTAGCATGGAGGTTAGCATGAGTGGGGTTTGCGCTGCAAAAGGCATTGGGCGGAGCATGGAGGGATTAGCGTGTTTCACGGTCCTGTATCTCCATTCCTGCGCATGTTAGGACGGCGAAACTGCTACCCTTCGACAGCTGGGGCTGTTAGTCACGCACACCCAAGCTAAGCGTGATCGTACCATGTGTATTTTATTTAATAGCGACGTGACCTCCGTTTAAAGACAGCTCCCGCGATAAAAGTGTCAAGGATAATTGCTGATCAATTATGAAACACTAGCTGATAAGTAATTCCTCAATGAAGGAAAATGCAACAAGAGCCCTGAAGAACACCACAAACAAAATTGCTCCTCCGTGGGCAACCCCTGGCTCACAAACCGCTTTATGGCATTTCCCAGTAGTGGACAACATCCAGTTCAAAGAAAAGAATACGGAAAACAACAAAGGAACGAAAAACACTTGAAAAAAGGAAAAAATCAAAAACCTGGTGTCCGAATTTGGGTTTACGTGCAATGTGCAGCTCTTGGTGCATGGCGAGCTCTCGCACCACAGAAATTGCATCATTCGTGGTTTTTACGCGTTTTACCTACGAGATGGGTTGAAGTTGACTGTATGTGCTCCCAATAACAAAAGTGATCGAGTAGAGCAGAATTATTCATGAGTACGAGCGCGGTCGCAAAAACTATATGCAGTCCCCATTAATGCCCGCCGTCCCACAAAGAACAACTGAGCAGCTCTCTGTCAGAGGGCAGCTAGCGAGTAGGGCGGTCCAAACTGAGCGGGGCGTTAGAACTAGAACTTTGATGATTGCAGCTCGCTCCTCGCTCACTGTAGTGTCGCTAGAGTGAGATAGTATCTAGCTTGGGGGCTGAACTATCTGCACAAGGAAGGACGACCTTGTACTACTTGAGCGTGGGGGCTGTCTTTAAGGATAAGTTGTTGGTCTGTCCACGAATCGGCAAAATGGTTTCAAAATTGTCATCATATCTGTAAAAGAACAGGGGTCCACAAAAAGACTCCGATACAAAATGCACCGCACACTACACTGCCAAACTTAATGGAATAACATTGTGTTTAGCTATAAAGTGATCATCAATAAAAAGCGTAACCTCAATCATTCAAAATTAGTAACGAGAAGCTAACAAGAGCAGATTTGGCTGATATTTCCTTTGCAAAAATAGTTCGACCTTCTGAACACGAATGTCACATCTTTTTGGCTGAAGCCGACTGGCGTCTCACAACAGCTGCCGGCGCCAAAAACCCCTAACCACCAAAATTGCTGAAAAGCTGTCCCCAAAAGTAGCTTGACCTCCTAAACATGACTATTACATCCGCTTGACTCGAATTTGCCCAGGCGCACACCACAAGCGCCTGCGCCAAAATACCCTAAATCAACTAGTTCGCTGATACCTTACCCCCAGGGGTCGCTTGGCCTCCTGAACACAAACATCTGCATGGGATGCCAATGGAATAAGGTATGGAATAGGGGGCACATAACAGTGCAATCTGCTGCGCTTGTTTGCACTTTTCTTGCGAGCAACTAGTCTCCTCCTCTGCAAAGGTTGTGCCTTACAGAAGCAAAGGACCATTGTCGCAGGTAACCAGGAAGAGTACTGTCTTGGCTGGCTGTACTTCTCTAACAAGAACGATTATTCAGTAGGGCGCAAGTGGCTCACAAAACGATTTAGGCGTGAGGTTAAGTGCATTGCGATAGTCGACTACGCCCTCACACCATATTCGAGGCGCTTTGCGTAAAAAAAGTGGTCGTAGCCGACTATGCCGACATATGCACTACGCTGCTGTAACAAAAGCGTGAACTATTTCAGGGTATAAAGCACTGCAGGTAGAAAATCATCAGCTAGAAATCATAAAATGGCACCATTCAACTAATACTACCCCAAAAAGTCAAAAAAATTTTCTTGGTGGGACTTCGCCCACAGAGGTAGTTCGGTGTCCTGATCATGAACATAGCACTCGTTTGAGCGCTGGCGCCAGTGGTGGCGCCATCACCTTTCCCACCAAATGTAAATTTGCAAGTCGGGTTATTGGATGTTCTGCCACAAATGCCGAATTAGTTTTCAGCCCTGACGCCATATGGCACCATTAAGCGCTGTTTTGGCGCCACACCCTTTTTTATCAAAATTGATTAAACCTGCATGGGGTTGTTTGATGCCTTGATCCCGAATATGACATTTAATTTTCTTCGACATCAGCGCCATCTAGCGCTTTTCCAAGGCTGAGCCCTGGAGGTAGAGTGATTTCCTTTAGGTCAGGCCAGCCCTACCAGAGTGCAGATAATCCCAGCGTCTTCCATCAGCGCCAGCGCCAAGAAGGAATGAGGTATTTGTAATCAAGATTAACTAACCTCCGTATGCAAGTTTTCAGCGGTTTTCAGCGGACCTAGAGCATTTTGGCGCCGGCGCCTGGCGCGGGCGTCAAACGGTTTTAGACCAAGTTGATGTGATATTCGTGTTCAGGAGGCCGAATTACCTCGAAAACCCAACTTTCAGCCAGATCTGCCCCCGCTGAAAAAAGTTGATTAAGATCCGGCTTGTTTTCGGAAAATTGAGGTTTCTTTTCAAATAAAGCGCGCCGAAAGCGGTGTGAGTCCGGTGCCGACCATCGCAGTGCATTCAAACTCACGCCCAAATTGTTCTGTGAGCCACTTGCGCCCTACTGAACAATCGTTATTATTACTTCTCTATCTACCCGAGTACTTCGCTTGGCCTGAAACAGACAGGAGTTGGCGCTACACGCTCCGGAGCCAAAGCAAGCATGTGCTGTCGTTGCTTGTAATGCGGACGGTCAACGATTTCGGGCCAAGCGGATGTGATAGTCGTGTCAAGGAGGCCAAACTACCCTCGGAAACGAGTCTTTAACCAAATGTACCCAAGGAGAGAAAAGTCTGTAAAAAATTGGCTCGCTTTTGGAAGAATGGGGCAGTAAAGGGTGAATGGTGTCTACTATTTTCGTTTTGTATAGTTGTTTCTGTTTTTTTTCAAACAATGAGTATCTAAAATACTGTCTAAACCGGCTTGTTTGGCTCGTTCGTTCGGGTTTAGCAAATATTACAGGGGTTGCAGGAACTACTTTATTGTATATCAAATAACTACAATACTACAAAGAAGAACTACAATTATCGTTCGCCGTGCATCCTCGATCGTGTCCGTTCGTTTGAGGCCGGGAGAGAGATATTGTTCGAACTTACTCGGGGGGAGTTACGACCCCGACTCCTCGACGGAACGCCTCCTTGTGAGCCGCTCCCAGGCGCAGCTGTGACTCCCCGGTCCCGCCTCCTCACAGTTCTGCTACATTACGGTGTACATCGTGATGACGTCACGACACTCCGGGCCAACAGATTAATTGACTTGTTCGGAGGATGCGAGTGACAAGAGGCAATAATTACAAAAAAACTACAGAACAAATCAATCAATGACTACGAACATTTCCTTTCTGCATCTTTCGTGGCGAGCGAATAGCTTGCGCAATCCGAGCTGAGCATCGAGTGGCGCCGTTGTAGATGGCGTCGATGAGCAAGTGGTGTCGAGAACGAACGTGGAGGGGTTGTATTTAGGTGAAAAATGTAAGTCATTTTTTTTGAACAGCGAGTTTGACGTTAATAGTGTTCGTTTGTTTGAGATCTGTGTGGCTGTGATGTTTGTTTGGTTGATGCACAACTGAAGAAGGTTTCTATTTCATTTTAATGATAACGTGGGTTATCATATTAGACGAGATTATGACAAAAGGTAGCACCGTAGAGTAAAAGGCACCGCTGAATATTGCAAGAGTAGGGAATGTTGTTCGGTCGAATTGTGCGAATTGTTTGTTTGCTCGTCAAGAGCCGTCAAATCACGAACTGGAATGGACACATGACGGAGTGGTGCTGGCTCATATCGCTGACTCGACCACACTGTCTGCAATAGAAGCACACCGAACGAGGTTGGCACGCTGATGACATGTGGGTGGCTGGTCCAAGGCATCGTTCGCAACGATTTAGCTCAGCGAAGCGACGTCGACGAGCTGTTAGGGAGGGAAAACGAGCACACGTTGAAGACCAATGTGGCCCGTTACAGAACACACAAGTCGAAGGTGGAAGCGACGAGTGTATTGGCGTCCCTGCGCCTCCGGGCATTGGAACAGCAAGAACGGCAGGAGCCTTTTGAGGCGAGATGGTTGGGTCCACCTGTAGTGGGCCTGTGTTTGCAACGAGAGCTTGCATTGGTTGAGCCGTTGTTGCCGTAACCGTCGCAGTGGTGGCGATATACGCGTACTGCGGATTGTTCGTTTGACTCGATTGTGGTGTTTCGTTCGGATTGAAGTTCGTTTGAGAAGGTCTCCCCGATGGATCGCGATCCGAGTGTCCAACCACGCAATCCTCCACGCGTTCCGCGAGGAAGTCAACGGCACCCTTTCTTTTTTTTGGGTGCAGCATGGTACTGCCTCTTTTCGGGGTATGTGCGTTTGCGTTCCTCCTTAAATGTAAGAGTGTGAGCATTTTTAAAGATCGTTCGTTTGCAAATTTGAAATGCGTTTGAAGAACTCACTCCGTGGAGGCGAATCTCCTTACGGAGCTCGTGCATCTCGTTGCGAAGAGCCACGAGGGCGAATTCCATTGTCCGCATTCCAGGGCAGACAACTTGAGGTGGAGAGCATATGTGGGCTGGGATAGGAACCGTTGCCGTTGCCGTCTTAGTGATGGTGCCAGTGGTGCTTGTTGTGCTACTGGTGTAGAAACGGCTTGACTCGCAGGGGACTGCTCCATCGGTTCTTGCTCTTTCTCGTCTTTTGTTGATTTGTCTTCGTTTTGTGTGCTTTTGTCGTCCGACATGGTAGTGAAAGTGTGTTTGGTAACGTGAACTCATTGTATCAAGAGGAAAAAAACGAGACGTTTGCGAACGAAATGAATTAAATCTTTTCCAAAAATTGTAAAGAGAGCGAAGAGCTAGAAATGGTATGGTGACTAAGAGACGTATCGTGCGTTGAATGATGTTGATGAGGAGGAGCGGTATTCGAATCGGGGTGGTGAGAAAAGATGTTATCTCTATCAACAAGCTATGTCTACGACTGCGTCGGACATGGTTCGAGCTTGAACGCGTAAAGTTCAAGAGATTGATCGTCGAAATAAGCAGAAAGAAAAGAGCTAAAAGTGCACATACGGAGAAGAGGAAATATTGCTGTATTATGGCCCAGAAATTTTGAAGGTCCGGTAGTTCGAGTTGGAAGTAACTCGTGGGATTGTTTGAGGTGTTATATGCAACAGCAAAGAGTCTTTCGATTGGCACTCTTCCATTTATGAAATGTAGCTGACCGGTAATGGAAAAGATAATGTTGATTTCCACACTGGGCTTTACAAGTTTCGTCAAAGTAGGCTTTGTTCGAATAGAAACGTATTTCGTTGTGATATCCTTTTGAGGAACAGAGTATTGTGAACGATTGCGTTTGACACTGAAGTTCTGCTATGGCTTGTGATGTTGGATGTGCATGTCACATGAGTGACTGCACCTTTCATGCATTTGTAGCAGCCCTCAATATTTGTGCTGGGGATGGTGCACGTGAATTCATCAATGTTGAGTTTTACGTGCGTGATGCTGGAATTTATCCATATTGCAAGCTCTGAGGAGACCGGTGAAGTTCTCATCGTAACGATGGAGTTTCTCCCTTCTCTACGAATTTGAGCGTCTGGGAGCTGAATTGGAAGAATTCGGTCTAGAGTTATTATCTGCGAAATATTGTTGTTCGAACAGTAACAATTCATGCTATCTTCTGCGGGGTTGCACTTGCACGTGTCTTGAATCGAGCAGTTTTGGTTTAGCGGAACAGCACTGTTGTGTGTATAGTCATTGATGCATGCGTAGCTGAAGCTATAAGGTTGTGGCAACCTGCTGTGAATTGGTCCTTCTCTATGAAAGAGTCTGGTAAAAGTGACATGTGTGAGGTTTCGATTGACGTTAGTTGGAGAGTAGTGCCATGCAATTGCTTTTTCACATTGCGTTTGAGTTCAGTGTCGTATGATTTGTGTCGGTCGAGCCATGTTGTTTGTTCGAATGTTAGAAGTGCTTTCTCTGACCAAGTAGGGCAGTGAAAAACTTCAAATGTTTCGCTATCGGTTGGGACGTGGTATACTCTATAGAATAGGCATCAAGAAGATGGGAAACCACATGTGCATCCTATACCCCCGCACGACTCCGTACAGTACGTTATGCCCACGTATTTGTTCGCGATGTATAGTTCGTCTACGAGCGAATCTGGGTTGACTTGTGCGCACTTGGATCCTGAACAGGAGCCCATGTGTGGGCAACGTTTGCTGTATTGCGCGCGGGTCTCTGGATTCCTAGTAAAGTAGAAGTCTCTATATTGCAACGTTTGATGACCTCGTGAAGTGTGATCTTGATTTCCGAAATCGTCTTTGTCACGCTTGATGTGAAGGCATGCTTGGGGCTGCATAGAAGGTTACGTAAAACTAAAACTTTTGGTGGGGGTCCTGCCACGATAGGCCAGAGCGCAGAGCAATAAGGGACCGCTAGAGCTAAGGCATCGTGAGGTAGAAAAACATTATGCGAGCCAGGAGATGAGCTTTTTCGAAATGAGGGGACACCGGGGAGGATGAGCCACTTAGTATACGCGAAAAATTGGAATGTGAAAGGTCAGATTGGCCATGAATCACCATTCAGGCAAGAGGGCGCAGAGAAAAAGACAAAGTTGGCGCCATTAAAGGAATTGAGTTTTAATTGTCTGTAAGTCCATGACGAGCGTAGAAGGTTTCCACCGGCCTAATGACTGGGTGTTCACTTCCACTAAGGGGATGTGATCGTCTTCACCAGTATGACATGAAGGGGTGAAGGTGTGGAAGCAGAAAGAGAAAAATCGTTTCAATGGGTTACAGGCCCTACTTAATTTTTTGCAGACTAGTCTTTTGACTTTATTGACACAAAGAATCAATATTGTCACTGTAATGACAACAGTGTAGATTCCAACCGCAGCCACTGATGGCTGTGCGAGGCCAGCAGTGGGGGTTCGACAACATACTGGAACAAAAATTGCATTTTATCTGTTCGCAATAGGGACTTGGTGGGCAAAGGAATTGGAAGGCATTGGTGTTGTTTGATTGTTTCACCTTAAGTAGGACTTTATGCCTGTATAATGTGATTTCCGGTGGAAACTGTATCGTCAAGTTCGCTTGAGGATTGTATATTTCCAGCAGTGGTGTCGCCGCAAATCTGTAGGCTGTTTATTTGTTCCAGTCCGAATATGTTCACTCCGCCGCGAACGCATTCGGTAAGGAACGGGCGGACAGTTGATGCGGCGCGTGTGCGTGAGCGAAAATCATAAAAATGAAGAAAACCCATTTATACCAACGAACGTTAAATGAATTTGCAATTGAAGGGTGTCTTTGAATGCTGTAAGTGTAGTGGATGTTCTGTTTTGCTTTTCGTGGTAAAATTTCTCTTTTCCTCGCACTGCTCGTGGTTTCTTCCTCTTCGTTTGCAACATTTGCGTCAACATCGTGTGGTTGCTCTTCGTTCGATTCGTCATCGAGTTCCAGCGGAACTAGCATATTGACTGATCGCTCGCTGTATGTTGTCTCTGCGAGCCGTGCGCAGTCTCACTTCCCGTATCTCGCCGTCTGCGTCTTTTATTACGCTGTCCACTATCGCCATCGGCCATGATCCTCGATCGCGGTTTTGCTCCATCATGAGAACTACTTCGCCCATTCGAGGGACCTTCCTTGTAAAACTTTTTTGGCGAATCCTAGCCTGATGATAATTGCGAAGTTCGAGAAGATAGTGGTCCTTCCATAGTGCCCATAGTTTATCTAAATGTTTCGTTATTCGTTCGAGGTTCGAAAGTGGGTGCGTGTACTTAGATACCCGGTGGGCGTGGCCAAAATAGAGCGAGGGCTTGACGTGGACGGATATAATTAGGCTTCAGCGCTTCTTCCTGAGCTTGGAGACGATAATTTCCTTCTTATTAAACAGCTGTATGTTTCTACTGTTGAACTAAGAAGTTCCGAGAGGAAGAATTAACTTAGATTGGAATTTATGCTTTTTGCAAAGGTATACATTAGGCAGAGGCGAAAAAGTGGTTATCAGGTCTTACGTATGATCATGAAATCAACATTAAGCCCACCATGAAGACAATAGGAACGTTTACCTTGTAAACGGTGCTCCCATCTAACATCTGTTGCAGCACAAATTTGGGAAACACTGGTCCATTTCGAAGCCTTGCCCCTGTGGCCACGCCCACCGTCGGTATCTAACAAGGGAAGGATACCAACTCGTCCTGGCCATTCAGAATGAGATGTATACTCCTAGAAGCGTCTTCGGACGCTGATATCAAATCTGGCTTCCAAATCTGCTAAACGATTCGGGTGAGGAGTTACGGACCTTTTTTGCCACTTTGCTTAACCATTGCGGTGCGCCCCCTGCTTATGCTTCGCGCTTGTAAACCCTTCGTGACCCAACCGCATCGTGGCTCGGTGGCGCAGTGGGTAAGTGGCTGGACTCACAGTCGTGCGATGGGAGTTCGAGTCTTTGATTGCGTTTTGTAGCTTTGCTTTTTCTTGGAACGTGCGCTCAACACTTGGGAAGTAGTTTTGCAATACTGTACGACCACCAAGCCCTCCCTGCTGCTTATTAGACCCTATGTCTGAATTTTGAAGGGGTTTCATTTCGACTTCAGTGAAAGCATTCATTTTCATAGCGTTGGTATGGCAGCTTTATTTAACTCATATATTTTGTAATTAAATGCGACTTTTTTTTCGCACTCGAACGGTAGAAGGCAATGGCCTTCATTCACTTAAACCACACGCATAGTTGATATGGACTTGTATAAAAGTGAGCCCATAAGTGGGCAATGGGTACAAGCGAACTACCTTCTCTATCGGGACCTTTACATCCCCAAAGTGACGTAGCTGTTCTACTAGCTCCTAGGGAACTTTCTTCATCGCCATCACACGTGATCAGAGAGGATCCGTATTGTCGCCCTCCACGAGCTATCTTCCTTGCAGTCAATATACAGTTGTCGTACAGTGTGTCGACAACCTTGTAATTGACATTGACATCATTCGTACCCTGAAAACTCAAAACACCTTTTTCGCTGAAACGTTGCCTATAGGTGTAATTCGATGCCCAGATCACGAATATCACATTCGTTTTGAGCGCTGGAGTCATTTGGCGCCATTCTGCGCCAAGTTGGCGCCCACCTTTTTTTTCACCAAAGTCGATGAAAACTTGCACCATGGGGGGTTAATTGAGGTCCTGATTACGGAACCAGCATTCGCGCTTAGGCGCTGGTGCGATTTGGCGCCAATTATGCGCAAATTTGGCGCCATATTTGGCGCATCATGGCACCAGATCAAGGCCAACGCTGGAAACCTGTGGGATATTCTGTTAATCAGGACCTCAATTAACCCCCATATGCAAGTTGTTCATCAACTTTGGAAGAAAAAAGTGGTGGCGCATTGAAATTGGTGCATAATGGCGCCAAAATGACGCAGCACTCGAAACGAGGGTTAAAACGTGATCACGGCATAGAACTGCATCTGTAGACAACGCTTTCAGCGATAAAATTTTTTTGAGCTTTCTGGGGTGAGTGTGTTCAACAGTGCCTAATATTACTTTAGTTATGGTAGGGCCGGTCGCAGAGGTGTTGGCTGATAGATGTGGTGGGGTGATTAGAGCTACCGAACATGTTTGAAACTTTCGTTGCCCACACGTCATTTTATAGGATGGTGAAATTTCGCAGATCAGTACTTCAGGCAGATATGCATGTGATTTTGGTCCCTTGCAATGAACGAGTTAGGTAGAAGTGTCATTTTTCGCGAAAATCGTTCGCGGGGGCTCAATAAAGAGCAGGGAGTTGTCTTGGTGGTCGGACAGGTATGCAAACTACTTCCCATGTGTTGAGGCGCACGTTTCAAGAAATGCAAAACTACGAAACGCATCAAGGACTCGAACCCCCATCGCACGACTGTGAGTCCATCAACTTACCTACTGCGCACCGAGCCACGATGGCAGTTGGGTCACGAAGGGTTTACAACGCGCGCAGCATAAGCAGGGGGGCGCACCGCAATGATTAAGCACAGTAGCCCAAAAAGGTCCGTAACTCCTCACTCAGAATCGTTTAGCAGATTGGAAGCCAGATTTGATATCAGCGTCCGAAGACCGCTTTCCGGAGTATACAGTCTCATTTCTGAATGGCAGGACGAGTTGGTATCCTTCCTTGTAAGTCACGTTGCCTTCGAAAGTGCTTTGTTTTCGATGTGATTGTAGGCGAGCTATGCAAAGCGGAACATAGGGCTAGTTGTCATTACACCACTTCCCGCTACCGTATCTTCACGCCCTAGTAATAATCATTTTCTAGTGTCCCCGTCGACACGTCAGGTGCTAACGTATGGCCGCGTTCATACATGATGCAGAAAGCAGAACACGGAATGTGCAGAACTGCGAATTGGGAGAACCGCGGACTTGCAGAAAAAAGAAAATATGTCTATCGATTTCAAAAACCGGTGGAATATGCAAAAGTGGCGGAATTTGCAGAAATGCCGATGGACGATCGATCCTATCATTTCTTTTTGCCATCATTTCTGCATTTCTGCAAATTCCGCGGAATTTGCAAAAATGCACTTTTCAAAACGATACGTATGCATTTCCTTTCGCAATTTCCGTCATTTCCACAACGTCGTCATGTATGAACGTGGCCTGTTTGGGACTTCGCCTAAACCTACACCCGGAAACAGCCGGACGAGTTTAACGGGCGCAAGTCCGTCCACCGTTGTGGGACCACGCGTCCCTTGAATTAGGATACTTCAATAAGAGTGCGTTTTTTGTGAGATTACCGCTATTGTCGTAATCATACAGGGGGGGCCAAAAAAAAGTCATTTTGCGTCCATGACTTTGAAGGCGCTATAAGCTACACTTTGTTAAATTTTTTATCGGACATTTTTAATACCATATCAAAGAGCGCATTAAATACTATAATGATACTCCGCACAGCCTTCTGGAGGAGCGCATATCGAGAGATTCGGGCCGCGCGAAAGTGAGTGAGTACCGGAGTTGAGGAGCGAGATCGTTGATTTCTCCGCACTGTTAGACCACCCTGTTGAGCTCCGCCCGGACTAGGTAATTGAGGTGGTTCAGGTCAGGGGACATACTTCAATATTACATCTTCATCAGGTACGAAACGCCCTTCCATTCGGAGTAGGCGGGAGTTTTTCCAAAACCCTTCAATTCCATGTGGTGGCACCCAAACCTGTAGCAGTACACGGTCTCCAAGAAGAGTACGAGCGACAAATGTGGGGAGGATATTCTTCTCGAGTTGCTTGATGTAACGCCAGCGCTCACCTTCAGTCGGGGTCTACAAAGAAAAATATCGGTCTTTCCATTCCAGGTACGGCCGGTCCACACCATCAAACCACGCGCCTTGGTGATGGGGTGAAGATGATGTCCTAGACCGTAGCGACGTTGCCGGAGCTGCTCGATGTTTGGGGTCTTGCAGATCAAGAGTATGGTCTCGCAGGTAGCGTATCCATGCGGTGATTCCCTTCAAGAAGTTTCCGCAGTGTTTGGAGGCACGTGAATTCCAAAGGCGTTCTCCACTCAGGCCGCGACTGGAGATGACTTCATATTTTGGTGTACATGAAGGTGAATGGCGGCAGCCGGCTCCTGCTTATAGAGGAAGATCTTGGTATCTTCCGCCCTTGGTACTCATATCCACCTCCTCTGTCTGGGCGGCGAAAACATTCGTCATATGTGACTCGGCCGGAATGACTTTTTTTTTTGGCCCCCCTGTAGTTATATTTCCGAAGATCTGCTTCTGCTTCGATTAGAAAACACATGAAAACCTGAGGTGCAACCGGAAACCTGAGCAGCACCAACTGCAATCTTCGGTTTTTTAGGGAATACACCCGCTCGGTGCCACTATTTTTAGAAGTTCTGACACCTCAGCGTTTGGATTTCAGCGCAGGAGATACCTACAACCTATCTCTTCGGTATTGTGTGGCACAAAACAGCTGTTATAAGAGCTGTTGTTATATGTCTGCGAGCGGAAATTTCCGAATTTGACATGTGGTTTGGAGACACTCTTTGACTCGCCTCAGTTGTATAGAGAGTCTTAGACGGGAAAGAACCGGTTGATTTCAGAAGAACAAACGACAAATGGTGTTTCGATCCGGATTTATACTGCAATTCTTCACAAGCCCGCATGGTAAACGAATTCGAGCAAAACATAAGCACAATGTTTTAAATGCAGCTATAATAGAGAAGAGTACAGCTGCGTGAAACGCGAATTAACTCTTCAGGATCGTTGGCAAAATATTCATGCTTATACCAGGCCCATCTTATACGCAGTCCACAACATAATAATTGTATCATCCCACCCCTTCTGGAGGTGAACGAGAGCAGCCCGCGTACAAAAGTGAGAGCCACTCTTACTCATGTGGAAGCTCCGGAACCATCCACAGAGCAAAAGCAGTATGCACGTGGCAAAGCACGAAACCGGTAAGTCAGTATCCACTTCCATCAGCTTTCGAAGCAGAAGCAGATCTCGAAAATATTAATTGCGAATTACGCACAAAGGGCCGGTAATCTCACGAAAACCACTCTTGTTGAAGTATCTAATTCAAATGAAGTTAAAGGTACGCGTGGTCCCCAACGAAGTGGACGACTTGCGCCCGTAAAACTCGTCCGCGCTGTTTTTCCGGGTGTGGGTTTAGGCGACAGTCTGTTTGGGGGGGGGGGTTCACGCTGCTCGCGGCGAGTGATGACTCATCGACTGCTTCTGCTTCCTCCTCCGCAAAATAGAAGTAACCTCATGTTTAAAGACATGGATATAACACCGTCCTAGCTATATTTGAAAGCTTAAGCAGTTAACGCTCAAAGTGCGAAGAAACAGTTGTACGATGGAGATTTGCCTAACACTACCACGAATTGTTGGCCTTTTTGATGTTGACCGTTATTCTTGACTACAAAAGATCAAACATTTGTTGTTGTCAGCTTCTGTGGGATTTCTCGGCAAGTATTCGGTGAATCTTGTTTGTTTATTCTAATTTTGGTGCTAGATTAGCGCTCTAAGTATGTCGTGAGTGAAGAGCCGATGAGTCATCACTCGCCGCGAGCCGCGTGCCACCCACCCCCCCCCCCCCCAATCCGTTAGCACCAACAGTCATTTATTATTAGTGTTTTGCTTATTTTTTTTCGCCTATGCGTCCTAGCGTTCCTAATCTTGTTATCAAGTTTACTTCATTTTTTTCGTCGAATATGTAACTGTACGACTATAGCAAAACAAAAAACAACAAGGGGAAAACACTAAGATATAACGAAGGATACTGTTCGATGGGGGACTCTAGAAAATGATTATAACTAGGCGTGGGATACGGTAGCGTGGAAGTCGTGTAATGACAGCTAGCCGTTACTAGTGTCCGCTTTGCATAGCTCATTGTAGGCAAGTAGTTAGTTGACATCGTGATCGTCGTCATCGTTGTTTATGGGAGAATTGCTAAGTTGCACGTTCGGGACAAGAAAGTCAGTCGGTCGTAAAATGAACGACTCTTCAAAGGATGAGCCGGATATGCGAGAGGTCGGGAGTTAACCATGCCTTCGACTTCTGTGATGAATGTTTCGAAATCAGAGCTTGTCAGAGTGACTTTTCCTATGATTTTTCGTAGGCATGCTTTGATGATTTCAACCCTTCTCTCGTAGAAGCCACCCTTCCAAGGGGATAAAGAAGTAATGAACTTCCATTCGATGAGATGTTTACATAGAAATGTGTTAAGTGGGTTGTTAGATAGGTGTGCGACGCATTGTTTGGTTTGATCGATGACGATTTCCCGACCCAAAGTAATATTCGAGGCGTTGTCACTCAGAATTTAGTCGGAACTCCGCGTCCGGCGATGAATCGTCGTAAACTTTTTACAAACAATTCAGCACTTAACCTCTCAACAACTTCCAAATGTACAGCGCGGGTCGCCATACACGAGAAAACGGAGATCCATGTTTTCTTTATAGAGTCGGAGGGGCTCCGAACGAGGAAGTGCCCAGCGAAGTCAACGCCTATATGTTCGAAGGGGCGGAAAGGAATTGTTCGAGATTTGGGAAGAGCCGGACTATTTGGGTAGCAGTAAGGTTTGGAATCCCGTTTCTGACAAGTAATGTCGGCCTTTGGGGATCCAGAATTTGGTCCTTATGTTGGCGAGAGTGCTATTCACTCTTTGATGTCCGATGTTTGTATGATATTCTCGCGCAATTTGCTTAGTGAAGTCGTGAGTGTGAGGTAAAAGAATGGGATTTATGGTTTCGTTCGGTAGATTGGAATTTTGCAAACGGCCATAACATCGTAAAATGCCGTCGTCATCCGGTTTGAGGTTTGAGTGAGTGTATTTTTTGATGCTTTCAGAGCTTTCTTTTTGAGCGAGTCTCAAGAGACTCTTTTCGGTAGCTCTAATTTCGTCTGGAGCTATAACATTCAGTGGACGAGTATCAGATATCTTCAGCATCTCTGGAATGTTTGCCTGAAGTTTTGTTCGGTTGGTGGTATTGACTCTTAAATATATTAAATATATTTTATGTTTGATGTATTTGAGAATTAGAGCCATGATACGTTTTGTTTTGAACCAGTTTGATGAATTTATGGTCATGCCCTCGTTATTTGTACCGATCCAGAGTTCACTAATGCTGACTTCTTAACGGTGGCTACAAGACCAATCACAGTTGCGTTTTCGAGCGCGGTCTGATGCGTTTGTTTGCTAGTTGGGGTAGTTTCGCACTGAACATTTTTGTTATCGGACTTTCTGATGAGATCGTCTTCGTTTTCCTGTTCGCTCAACGAAGAATAGGTCATGTGTGACCATGACTGTTGAGGCGTTTTCAGGAATTTTGGACCCTGCCACCTTGAATTCCTTGGCAGTGATTCCTCGCGTCGCGCAATCGGCGGGGTTCTCATCTGTTCGGATGTAAGCAAACATGCAACTGAGCGACTTTTTCTGGAACTGAGAGATAATTTCTCGAATGATGGCTGTTCGATTGTCGACGAAGGTACCGCCTTTTTGTTGCAACGGACCCAATGTAAAGCGATTTGTGAGTCACTATAGATGTAAGAGGAGTTGATAGGAAGGTCGAGTTCCGCTTGGACCCATTTGGTGAGTTGCACACCTAGCTGTAGTACCAAGAGTTCAAGACGAGGAACCGTTAATTTCGATGGTTTCTCCAGCATCTTCTTTGGAGGTAGTCGATTTCGTGCGGCTATAAGGTGGCATTATAGGTACATTGTGCTTGATTATTCTCAAGTAGGTGCACGCAGCGAAACATCTCGTAGAGGCGTCGACAAAAGTGTGTAACTGGAACGTCGACCCTGGATTGCGCGTGGCAACCAACCTTGGTAGCTGGATTTGGAAATGTTCGCTCTGTTCGCAGATTGACTGCCACCAAGACGCGTCTGCATTCGATAATGGGGTATCCCAACCGTATGTTTGTTGCCATAAATCTTGCAAAAAGATTTTTGCGGGAAGCAGAAGCGGAGTGAGAAATCCGAGGGGGTCAAAGGTGGCATGAGCCGTTTTTAGGACAGATCGTTTGGTGGGGTGAGGAAAATATGCAAACTTCGTTCAAATTGAAATTTGATCGGTCGTGGGGTCCCATTGTAGTCCCAAGACTTTATGAGTTTTCCCCTTTTTTCCGTTTAAGTCCGAGGGGGAAATTTGTGCGTTACATGCTTGGTCGTTCGTCATGTATTCTCCTAGATTCATTGACATATCGTTGAAAAATGTTTGCTTTGTTCGTACTTGGCGAGCGCTTCTTGAGAGCATGACGCTGTTAACAGAACGTTATCTACATAGCTACATAGAGGTTACGGAGTATTTCACTGGAGATATTTTGATCTTTTCGGGTATCTATTTAATATTTTATGGACATCGCAAATAGGAATGGAGAAGCAATGCCAATCTTTGGAATCTGAAAATTGGAATATTGTCGATGCTTGGGGGTTGGGTGGGATCCTTCAACCGAAGGAAGTGGGCCCTGATGGACCACATCATCGAGACTTAGCTCACCTTTGCGTTTTGAGGAGGCGTCGAGAACTATTCTAACTTTGGTCGTATGACTACTGGGTTTGATTACTGCCTGATGTGGTATGTAGTAGGTGGGACCCCGTTCATGACTGGTATTTGGTACGGTTTCAATGATACCATTTCGCAGTTGTTCGTCAATGATTCTACAGTACTCAGACCAAAGTTGGGGGTTTCGGCTAGAAAGCCTAAACTGTTGATGTAATCTACTAAGCGCAAGAGTATAGTTGTCCGATAATTGGTCTTTGCTGTGTTTCCATGGCAGACGGACAAATATTTTTCCGTCGCGTACTTCGACTGTAGAGTAGAAGTTGTTTATGACTTGTTTCTTCCTGTTGAGTCAAGAATTGTTCGTTTGGAATACCTATGTCCTTCAAAGTGAAAGAGGTCGTGTAGGCTACCCGAAATAAAAGCCTAGGGCTGGCTACCTGCAATAAAAGCCTAGGATTGGCTACCCGGAAAAAAGCCTAGGGTTGGCAACTTCAAATAAACTGCCTAGAGCTGACATCCCAAAGTAACTGTCTCATCTGAGCACACTTTCTCTCAACAAAAATAACTACGATACAAAGCCTATGTTAATCGGGCAAATTTTCATCGAAATTCTATCAAAATCACGGTATTCCCGGCGCTTTATAAATGGCGTGCTTGGTAGAGGCGTTCATAGAAACCACCTTGCCCGGGCGCATATGGTGTTATATGGTTCCACTTAATCCCTTTGTTGGCTATGCTACGCTGTAAATCCTCGTGCAATTCATTCAGTTGGCTGCCTAAGATGGCTGCACATGATATGAAAGTCGGCGCATTATTACAGATTACTGACTCGGGTAACCCTCTACGCGCAATGAATCGTCTGAGCGCATTAATGAACTCCTCCGTCCCTAAGCTTCGTACCACTTCTAAATGGTACGAAGCTGTAGATGTAGAATGGATGAGGCGTGTAGTGCATGTAAAAATGCACCCATACAGTTTAGAAGGGATTAGATGCAGTCCCGAAGGCAAGGTATACCGAGGGTGCGATACATCAAGCAAACTCCCCAGCTGATCGCAACCTATTAAAATTTGAGGTTTAGATGCTCCCTCATGATGCGCTTTCGACAAGAGCATCTGTCGTGTTCAATGAAGGCTAAATCTCAGTACTGAGGCGCGCTGATTTGTAGGCCTTAGTGATGACCGGAAGCGTATGCAAACGTACGTTGTGCTTTTTCCCATACTTTCCCATAACCCCAGTGTTCTTAGGTTGCATGCAATGCGTTTGGGTTGTTCGGTGCCAAAGGTGTGTACATGGTAAGTTTTTGTTGTCGTGCGCTCTAAACCTAGTTCGTTAGCCAGAGTTTCAGTGATGAAGGACTCTTCCGCCCCTGTGTCCAGCAGAACTTCCACATCCCTCCATTGGTTCGATAGTATGTCTCTCACTTGAGCCACCCCAGTCAGCAAGATAACGCGGCTAGCAGTACGCTCGAGGGTGTTCGGATATTCCGATGACTCTTCACGATTGCGCGAAGAAGCTAGGGGTTTCTGGCGATTCGTCCTCCACTTGCACTGCATTTGAGGGTTCTGAGGGACTATCCATCCCGAGAATGTGCGCATGTGCTCGGATCGGTTTTTTACTGCGCTGCCCCTCGAGATGTCTAATCAACTTTTGTTGCTGCCCTGCAGCTGGTTTCGGAACAATGTAGCTCTCCCCCGGTGTCGGTGTTTGCTGAGGTGAGGCGCAATAGGGAAGGACCCGTGAAGGACATAGAGTGTGGTGGTGCTTTTTCCCATTACAAAACTTGCATCCCGCTCTTTGACAGTCAGTGAGAAAATGGCCGACTGATCCACAGTTGAGGCAATGATTAGTGTCTCTGAAGATTTTGCTGCGATAGTGACGTACTCTGCGCACGCCAGTAATTTATGACTGGTTGCATTGCAAAAGAGACAAGGCGCTTTCGATTTGTTATGAAGTGCTGATTTGAATCCCTTGGCTGGGACGGCGCTGTTATGAGAGGGGTTCCTATTAACCATATAGTTAATCCACTCCTCTTTAGTTATGACTTTATCTAAATGTGAAAGAAGACCACTGAGAACCCAAGACTGTCTCTGTGTGGAAGTACCAACACAGAGTTCAAGTACTTTGCGCTGAAGGTCCAACGTGAATTCTGACAAAACCTTTCGGCTCAAGAAGAACCGTCTGAGAATACCCCTTTATCCTCTCATTTTGACACAATCGCTAGAACTGTCTCCATAAGGCGGCGCTACTTGTATATTCGGCGCGAGTATTCTCTAATCGAGTATGCAGGTTATCGATGAGGCGTGACTCATCACCATACTTATTATGTAAGAACATAACTGCTTGTCACAATTGTCATAATTTGCTTCTGTGACATTAAACCAGCCCACAGAGTCACTCGCTTTCCCTCTAAGCGCGCTGATCAAATAGTTAATTTTTGAAGGTACGTCCAAGATTATTGTGGACATTAGCTTCAAAAAGCGTCCAGAAGTTTTCAAATTAACAGACTTTACCACTAAATGTACTTATAGGGATGGCGGGTAGTTTCGCAATTATAGGTTCTACCTGTGCTTGTGGTGTCCTCGAGAGCGATGCATTGATAGTTCTTGCCCGTCCCTCGTTTACGTCCAGGGCGCTTATTCTTTTTGCTCCAAGTTCTACGGCGGATTTTTGCGCGTTATCGATGGCTGCCTGTTGCTCGTGCTCGGGCGTGAGACTATCCGCAAGTGAGTCAAGGGTAGTTGTAAAATCGAACAAGGTCTCCGATGCAAGTTGGGAAGTTGAATTTAGTTGTGAAGCCAATTCTTCAATTCCTAAATTATTAGCTGACACTTAATGCGAACCTTTCATAAGCTGTTTATATTCTGTATAAGTGTCCAGCAAAGAGCTCACATTATTACAATAACGTGTTCAAAGACATTTTTTCGAGCTCATCTTCTTTGGGCCATCCATACTGAATTAATAATAAGGGTGCAAAGGAATGAAAAATGAAAGATGAGAAAGAAGGAAACTCAAGGCTGCGTTTGATTCGGGCCTCACCGCCTGGTCCGCGCTGCCATCAGCTGCTAAGTTGCTCCCAGGCACTGAAAGTCCTCGACCCTTTCGATGCTCTCGCCATGGCAGTCTACGATGGGTTCGTTACACTCTTCAGAGCTCAGGAACTTTGTCTTCTTTACGTTCAACCGGAGTCCATTTTCAGCGAGAACATCCTGCCACCGCTGCACCTTGTTTTGGAGTTCTTCATTGCTGTCCGCTATCAAGGCGATGTCGTCAGCGTAGAGGATAGTTTTTAATGGTCCCTCCATGCGTTCCTTTGCCATGACCAGAGTTAGGAGGAAGAGGAACAGGTTGAGGGCTGATCCTCGGTGTACCCCAACTGTAATGTTTACGTCTTTTGTCATGTAGTGAGGGGTGCGTACAGCTGCTTTAACCCCATCATACATGTCCTTCACTATGGGGACTAGGTGCTGCAGGACGTTACATTCTCTAAGCACCTCCAGAGTACAGGCCGAGGCAGGTAGTCGAATGCTTTCGCAAAGTCTAGGAAGGCTAGGTGGCAGGGTCGCTGCCTCTCTTGGTACGTATCCATCAGCTGTCTGGCGATGAAGATGGCATCAGTGGTAGACCTTTCGGACATGAAACCGAACTGTTCCTGCGAGATAGCGACAAGCTTTCTTAGCCTTGTGTTGACCAAGCGCTCATACAACTTCATCGTATGGGGAGTCAACTTGATGCCGCGGTAGTTGAAGCACTCTGTCGCGTCCCCTTTCTGTTTGAAAATGGGTACGATTGCGCTGCTCCTACACGCATCCTGCATCCTTCCTTCAACCGCTACCTTGTTTAGGAAGTGCGTGAGCCAACTCACCCCATGCTCTCCAAGGGCCTTCCACGTCTCTATCGGTATCCCGTGTAGACCCACTGCTTCCCCACCCTTCACCTA
This sequence comes from Cooperia oncophora, assembly GCA_036418165.1. NCBI lineage: Eukaryota > Metazoa > Nematoda > Chromadorea > Rhabditida > Trichostrongylidae > Cooperia > Cooperia oncophora. The sequence continues at coordinate 76,395 of MU912173.1, read as the reverse complement.
GCTCTCGGCGGACTTCATCCTCCGTCCAGGGAGTGATGGAACCTGCCGCCACTCATATCTGTGGGCTGTCGTTGCGAGGGAATCCTTCGTTCAGAAGTCCCTCAAAGTATTCTTCCTCCCCTTCGGCTGGTTTCCTGAGAATGGCCCCGTTGCTGCTCTTCACAGCCTTTACGACCCTGATCTTCTGCTACCGTTTATATGCTTCCTTCTTCTGCTTGACGATCCCTGGACATCCTCGTTCCTGAACCAAGCTGCCTTGTTCCCTCTGATACCACCTCGCGTCTCTCTCAGGACTTCCTTTGCACACTGATAGGCATTGATGCTGATGCTGATGTAATTGTTGTTGCTGTAGGCTACTAAAGCACTGTATTTTGAAGGTCTGACGACGGAGAATCGGTACTGCGTTCGTGCTTCTTTAAGAAATTTAGGTACCCATACGCACACCCTATCGACAATCCTAGATTTATCGGACATAACTCGAACAGCAGCTGCAGCAGGGATGTCAGTCTCGCGAGGAAGCTCGAAAAAGGTCCAGCCTCTGTGGTCAGACATTCAGCGCTTGACCTCATCCACCCTTTTCTCGTGCAGGATGAACATAATGGAACCGTTCACAACACCAATTTTTTTTCACCTTGCATTTCGAGAACACCATGGCACACAACTACTGATCCAGCACAGATCAAATTTGAGCGGCGCACTTCCCTCTTATGATGCCTGATTTGAAAATCCAGCGCTGATTTTATCACTCAAACTTCTTTTCAGTTTCCCGAGAACTTATTCTGTGAGTAGGTTCGCCAAATTTCATAGATAAATAGCTAAAGGTACTACCCTACAAATGGTATAGTAGTCCGCTTCTATTCCCTGTGCTTTTCTGCCATTCCACCGTATGTCTAGGCACTTTTGAATGGGATGACTTGATATTTTAACCTGCCTCACCTTGAGCTTTTAGAGCGTGACGGTAAAACGGAATCAAAGCTGAGATAGTCGATCACCTCTGTGGACCTATCGCGACTCGACTGTTACCAATCGTGGCAACGTCTTCTCCTACCCAGAACCTCTTTTGATATTGCTGTTGAAGCACAATATTTCGTGCGACTACTATGTGCATTTGTGCCATATTTACGGCGCTCTGGTCAGATTTCGCTTTTTATTATTCCCTATTTCACTTGGGTAAGCTGCGATAATCCTTTTTGGTCCATCACAGAAACAAGACGTTGTTTTTCTTCCCTCCACATGTTGATAGGCCCTGGTTCTTGAGCTCAGGATAGAAAGGGAAGGATACCAACTCGTCATGGCCATTCAATATGGGGATGTATACTCTTGTATACTCTCAACTTTGAACGCTGATTTTAGACCTTTTTTCCTACAGTGCTTGACCATTGCGGTGGGCTCCCTGCCCATACTTTATACTTCTGAACCCCCTCGGGACACAGCCGGAGCCGTGGCTCGACGGCGCTGCAGGTAGATGAGCGGGCTCGTAGTCGTAGTTCTGCTTTTTCTTGAAATGTATGCTAAATCCTCAGAAAGTAAACTTTAAGTTGAAATTTGTTTTGCCAAAGAGGTTGGTAGTTCGAAGACTTTGTTATAAATGGCCTCGACAAGATCGTCGTTCTCAGAGGCTAGTCCACTACCACAAAAGTAAAGTAGGTTTAGGTACCATTACCTAGTAAAGTAGGTTTAGGTACCATTTCGACCATCAGGGGCCCCTATCTGCACCTTATTGAGTTCCGTGGATGACTGTACTCTTCACCTATTCGCTCAAGCAGGGACCCAAACCTCCATATGCTCCATACATTTGAACCAAAAGTTTTGACCTTTTTGTTAATCGCAACATTTGATGATCGCATAACACAGGACTTCGCCATACGTAGTAGTTCTCTTCACGCCACACACTATCGGCCAACAGCCTAATACAAGCATAAGGAGGATCACCCGGCAAAGCCGTGAAATCCGACTGACCCCATAGAAAAGGTCAGAGGCGATCCGACTGGCCTTCCATAGAAAAAGTCAGGGGTTACGGGCGATGTGACTAAGGCGCCATAGGAAAAGCCAGGGACGATACACACCGTACACGCATAAGGAGGATCACCCGGCAAAGCCGATCAATCCGTCCATCGCTCTATAGAAAAAGTCAGCGGCAAGACTGGCGCTACAGAAAAGCCAGGGACCACATCCACTGCTTACGCATAGGGAGGATCACCCGTGAAAGCCGGGCAGTCCGACCGATCCTTTATAGAAAAAGTCAGGGGGCGATCGAAGTGCCTACAAGCCCTCGGCTATCGAAAAATGCGGGCTCGTTGGTCCCCTCATACTTTGACGGATGACACGCGATACACCTAGGTGCCCTTTGCCAGTCTCCTCTTCTCCGCCCTCATCGGAAAGATTTTCTGGGAGACTGGAAAGCGTAGACGAGAGACGAGTTCCCCATGATCCATATTTGCAGGCCAAACCCTGCATGCACCCTGAGAAAGTTTTCCTGCTCTGCTCCTGGGACGCGAGGGGGGTGCTGCAGAACGAGCTGCTCCTTCATATGCACATGGCCACCGCTACCATTCGTGGCGCTCAGCTCCAGAACGTTCGTAAGGACGGGAGATCCCATACTGCTATGGAAACCTACCAAATGATTGAGAAACAGGGCTGGGCAACCATACCCCGCTCACTGCTATTCTTCTGACATGAGCGCCTACAACTGCTACCTGTTCCGCCTCCTTAAGAGTTTCTCAGCCAAGAAAACTGCCAGCAAGTATGATGACACCAGTCGAGAGGTCGCCGGCTTTGGCTCGTAGCATCCCCATTTCTGGGAGAAAGGGACTGCTGACCTGCCCATTAGGTGGAGCACAGTAATGGCTAACAATGACGGGTATACTGCTGATTAGTTCTGGTTTTATTCAGCTAAATAAAAAAGAAAAAAGTCGCAGCAGCAACAAGACTTTCTTTCCGGCCTGATAAAAAAAAGGTTGAGCAGGTGCTTCTGAAGAGTTTCTAACAGGGGAGGTTGTTCAGGTCGTGCAGCGCTTTTTGAGAGAGTTATAGGCACGTTAGAATAGCGCACATTAGAATAAGAAAGAAAGGGCTGGTAGAGAGCGGTCCTTGGAATGCCGAACAAAAGAAGAGAAAAGTACGTTAGGGGAATGAGGAACGGGAGGTCTTTCAGGTCATGGCGCGCTTTTCAGAAATGGTTTATTGCATGTTGTAGGGGTCCATAGATCACAAAAATGGATTTCGTTTTTGCTATGCATTTCTGGGAATGTCATAAAATGAGTGGTGAAAAGTTTGCTGAGGAAAAGCGATTTTGAACCATTTCTCTAGGCTCTTCTCTATTTCTAGTGTCGAGAATGCATAGCAAATGAGACTTTCGTTGACACTGCATCGGAAACAATACAAGTCAAGGTAAAAAGTACTTTATTTGGCACGCAGTGAGGTAGCATTGTAGTTTCTCAAGTGGTTCTCGCAGCATCATAACCCGCAGTTGGGGGGAGGGGAGCATTCAGTGCCATTTTGGCGCCAAATGGCCTAGGCGTCAGTTTTAAAGGTCAGAACCGTGATCAGGGCCTTAATAACCTCTATATGCAGACTTTCAGCGAAATTTTTCGCCTCGAGCTGTTCGAGCTATGATGGTTGGTCTTGTTGAACTGGTAGCTATCAGTATCCTGTACGAGCTATTATCCCACTTCGATACTTCTATTCACTTGTGTATACCCTCATAGCTAACAACTACAAATTTTGAAAAGGGACACATATATATGTACAGCAGAATATCTACACCTAAAAAGTTAAAGGGAACCAGTTACGAGCTGCGTGCGCTAATCGGCGCTATAGCGTCGTAGTTATCGAAACGACACAAAGGACTCGACTTTCGTGCCAGCATTGATTGCTGGGTTTGCACTTCCATCTTTCTCAATCCTGGATGTTGGCCTCACGGAGCAATTTTTGTGCTCGTCCTTACTCTCTATGGGATTATCGGCCTTATTTACACGCTGTTATACGTGCCTGTAATTATTGGAAAGCCATTACGCCTTCTGTTAGCAGGAGCAGTACCACTAGTCCGGTGTCTAGTAATCGCTGTTACTCAACTCTTCCTAAAACTACTGCAAAAGTCCCGAATAGGATATAGATCCTCTCTGAACGCTCGTTTGACAGCAGCACTTGCAAGAGCAGCATCACTATGCTGGGTGGTAGAACCGGCATTCTCATGCCAACAAGTTAATCTACTAAAGCACCATGCCGCTGTTTGCACCAATAAAGATGGCAAAGAATTGTGCTCAGTTAGGCTGACCGAAGTATCGAAGCTGGACACCCTCACCCAACACGCTTGCTTATCCTGTTCAGAAACTCTACTCTAGAATTACTCTAAAATTAGATGGATAGGATTATACTTACGCTGTGAAGAAGAAACTGAATACTATACACGTTCTACGACTGTGGACGTTGTTGACAGTAAACGTTGTCCGTACATGGGTTCGGGTGAAAAATGCGCCAGTATCAGCAGCACTAGTCTGATTCCAGAGCTTGAAACTCCAGAGCTGGCTAACGTTCGGCTAGTCGCCTTCCTCAGAGCCTGGAAGTTGAAGATCAGTGACCCTATCTAGGACGTACTGACTGTTTCGAGTCCTGTGGGGGATGGGGCCGCGATTGCGCCTCCTCCAGTTCCGGTTGCCTCTTCTTCCGTTTTTCTGCCAAGCCTAATAACCCGACCATCTACAGAATATTTCGTTATCTGCGCTGGACGGAAGAGGTCGTAAGTTGAGGATCTCCATTCAAATGAAAGACGGTATAGGTATGCCGCCCAGCTCGTCCCAAATGTTCCAGTAAGCCTCGAAACCTCGCAGATCGCCATGACTTCCCTCACAATGCCTCCTACTCCGCAGCTGAACAGCGCCTTTATCACAGACGGATACGACACTGCGATTTGGACAAACACGATAACACCAAAGCCAAAGAGTAGCCGAGACACTAAACTGTACGTTTTCAGTAAACTGTCAGTGCGCAGCGGCTAAGTCGAAAGTGCGATGTGAATGCCCTTCGTATGATGTGGCTGGGGAATTTAACCACATTCCGCGGAAACTACCTGTAAGAACACCATTCTGGGGAAAAGGTACAACTCCATGTTTGATTGTTCATGAACCTTGGCATAGTGTGTGTCCTTGTCTTCAATGATTTCTTGAAGCCACAACCAAGGTGGTAAATCACTTTATTGGGCTAACGTTTCGGCTAGTCGCCTTCCTCAGAGCCTGGAAGTTGAAGATCAGTGATCCAATCCTCATAAATATCAAACTGGGAAATAGTTCGTAGATCAGCACATCGGTAAACGTGTTGGACATTATGCTCACGAGTTGCTATCTCAGCGTCGACGTCTCGTGAGGGAGGGGGAATTTGAATGTATTTGCCTTTGAATAGCGTTTGAATGAGTTCAAAACTGATTGCGTATGTTTGGCAAAGAATTTCTTCGGAGAATCAGAGAGTATGCTCCCGATTATGTGAAGATCTGTGCTGCCATTTCAAGAGGAAACTCACCGTTTTGAGATCACATTTACAGTTTTCCAGCAATCGCGTTTCCTCGTAGCAAACGCTATGCCACCACCACGGCACGTAGCCATTGGAACAAATGAAGTAAACAGTGATATGGCTGCAGCCCATAACCTCGGGCTATCATTTGCAATAACTCTAAGGGTCACCGTTAAAGTAATTGACGCAGCGCTTTGTGGAGTCCACCAATCCGCCTATCAGCTACGTTGAAGAACAAAACAGGCCAACCATTCTCAACCGACAAGAAACGTTAATGTCCTCAGTGCCATTCAGAGGCGAATTCATTCAAATTCCCCTCCTTCATGAGGCGCCGACTCTCAGATCAACTCCTAAGCATGATATTCAACAATTTTATCGTAGCCATGAATGAGCCTTATCACACTAGCCTGACTCCAGCTGAGCGGCAAGGAGTACGGGAACTCTGCAAGCGAAGAGCACGATGAGATACACAGTTGGCGACAATTGTGTGGATCTTTCGTGGTAACGCCACAAGCTCTAGATAAAGAACTCACAGCACAAGTGCTTTCGGACACGTCCGTATACGAGGAAAGCACTTTATCAGCGTTCGAAACAGAATGCAAAAGAGTGAAGAACGTCATCATGTCATGTCAGTAGTGAAGGAACGAATGAGTCTCGAGATGGCAAAACGACTGCATAGTTCAGCTCCGATAATACCAACGCTGTACAACTTGGTGAAGATGCATAAACTTCCATCAGCAGATAATACAATGTCGCCTCCACTGAATGAAATTAAGACAAGACCGATCATCGCGTCATGTGGCGGCCCAGCGGACAGGCTAAGTTGGCATCTACTTTGACTGCTCTCGCCACTCTTACGATACGTGGAAGCGCACGTTGTTAATTTCAATGGCTTTATTTCGTCACTTCACCACTGTCCAGAAACGACAGGAGCCTCCTACGCCAGCTTCGATGTTGTGTCCCTTTATACGAATGTGAACAATGTGGATGCAGTACAAGCCGCGTTATCCCTTCTCGAAGAGAGTCAAGATCATATCCCGACAATGGGAATCTCCACACACAAAATTAGGGATCTTGTTGAAGCGGTACTGGATTGCAACATTTCCCGCTTTGACTCTACAAGCAAAAACGAGGGCTGGCCATGGGAAACCGTATAGCACCAGTGCTAGCAGTCATCTTTTTTGATCACATTGAAAAGTCATCGTTGACAAAAGGAGTACTCTTCTACAAACGTTACAATGATGACATGTTTGTTATCGCGACGAAAGAGAAAGATCTTGTTGGAGCCTTAAGGAGACTGAATTCACACGATGCTAAAATTACTCTCACTCTCACGAAAGAAGATCCAGGAGCGGATGGAGTTTTACTATTCCTTTATAAGAGTCCGTATCCGTGAGGGTTACAAGGAACGCCTGTGATATAAGAACCACGCCTCTTGCAACATCTTCTTGCATTTCAGGAGTGCTCACCCGATTTATATGAAGGCGAATGTCGCACGAAATCTTGTTAGAACAAAAGAGAAGCTTGGAACGCAAAGGGACTAGATCACATACAATAAGGTCAAAAGTATCCTTTCAAACAACGGATATTTCGGAGGAAATTTCAAAACATGGGTTCCACATAGGTAGCCAGATGGGGTGACCCTCACAATTCCTTTTGTGAACTAAGAAATGGCACGAGATGTAAATCGCATTGTGAAGAGTTCTCAACTTCGCATCCTACTCGTCTTCCGCCCTACTCCCACACTTAGAGACCTCTTCACCTCGTTCCGTTTTTACGAACTTCAATATCGCGAGCATTCCTGTCGATACTGTTTATCCGAGAAAATCTCTGAACTCCAAGGCACTTGCATTTGATCCGATGTAGACGCTGTAGAGAAGAGTAAATGGGAGAGACTGCAAGAACGCTAAAGCATCGTCTGGACGAACACAGAAGAGCGTTGTCCAGTCCCGCAGGCTACCCACTCAGCGCGTTCTCCAAGCATCATCCCCCTCGAACATGAGTACGAGGGCCGAGTACGAGGACCCACCACCATTTGATGTGAGAGTTCTGCACAAACATTTAGTACGACCGCTAGAGTGAAAAATCATGGAGGCGAGGGAAATCCATCGCATCAAGCCAGGGAGGAGCTACATGACCTCCTAAGGCTAATCGCGTAATAACTGCGGCAAAAGAAGACCCCTGTGCCTTAGGACTGGCTGCTGGAGAGTCTTCACTTATTTGCGCAGCCGCACCAGCAGGCTCATTCCACCACCCGTGGTCCTCTCCCTGCCTGTGGTAGGTAGTAATGCTGATGTTAATATAATTGTTGTGGTTGTAGGCCACTAAAGTATTGTATTTTGAAGGTCTGAAGACGGCGTTATCGCCGAGAGCTTACTAATAAAGATTTTTGATACAAGAGCTTCAAAAGCATCTATCCAATCGTTTTGATGAAGCTCAGAGATGGCAGCAATCTACAATGACTGAGCATGGGTTCAATCGCCCCATTCGCCCAACATAAAGCCGTTCGATTCCAACTGTTCTGGTCAGTCGAAAGTGCTCTCCGACGGCAAACGCTACAACGTTTTGTCGTCGCCGGAATTGGCAGCAACAGCAACTTACTCGCATTTGTTGAAAAACCGAAGGTACCAGGGTCGAAACGCTTTTGGGGCCCTGGGAGCAGGTCTTGGTGAAGGAGTTATCTACTTAACTCAAAGACAAAATATTACTTTTCTATCTAATTTTCTCTTCGTTTTTTTGGGGCTCCTCGTGGTCGCTTGCCATCTGCTTCAAATTCCGTCTTCCTTATTGCGTGGTCTTGAGGCCTCCTCAGTACGTGCCCGTTCCATCGCAGTCGCTGCTCTCGTGCCTTTAGATGGAGCGGAGCCGTCTGGGTGGCTCCCTGACGCCCTCGTTTCTGACTCTGTCGAGTCGTGGCCAACCGCAGGCCCATCTCAGCATCCTCTTTTCAGCTGAGTGGAGCTGCCTTTCATGGTTCTTGCAGATGGGCCGGCACTAACTGCCCTAGAGCATTGAAGGCCTCACCACCACCCGGCACACTTGCCTTTGAGCGTTCTCGAGCACCGCCGGTCGCACAGGATGCCAATGGACTCCCTCCATTTCATTCAGGCTGCGTTGATTCAAGTCTTCACCGCCTGGTCCACGCTGCCATCAGCTGCTGGGTCGCTCCCCAGGTACTGGAAGCCTTCGACCCTTTCGATTTTCTCGCCAGGCGGTCTGCGATGGGTTCGGTACACTCTTCGGAGCTCAGGAACTTGGTCCTCTTAACGTTCAGAAGGAATCCATTTTCAGCGAGCACATCCTGCCACCGCTGCACCTTGTTCTGGAGTTCCTCCCTGCTGTCCGCTATCAGAGCGATGTCGCCAGCGTAGAGGATGGTTTTCAGTGGCCCCTCCACGAGTTCTTTTGCCATGACATCTAGAGTCAGGAGGAAGAGGAACGGGCTGAGGCCTGATCCTTAGTGTACCCCAGTCGTAATGTTTACCTCCTTTGTCAAGCCGTGAAGGGTGCGTACAGCTGCTTTAGCCCCATCGTACATGTCCTTTGCTATGGATACCAGGTCCTCCCTAACGAGTTGTCTTTGTGTACGGGTTCCTCCATCAGCCGGCCTGTAACCTGGGGTTGACGCTGGTATCGTCTCCATTTTTGCAATTTTTGCAAGGCATGGTTCGTGCCTCGGCAGTGATCGACCTCGTGGATCAGAGTCCGAACATGAGTCACACTCTTAACCACTCGGTTGTCCCTGCCTCAACTATTTCGAGCTTTCAAAGGAACTAAATAAAATAGAGAGCTGACAAGGCTGAAGAAGCAGGTTGAGGTAAACTGATACCAGAGACACAAGGCATATAAAGCAAATTATAAAGAATTACAGAATCATAAAAAAAACTTTAATACCGTCTAGCTAATGCTTTTTAATTCACACCGTAGAACGCCAGTTACTTGAAGAAACGGTGAAATGAGCGAAAGCTTAAGGATCTGCAACATTCCAATGAATGAAAAAAAACAAAGCAAACGAAACACAAGAAGAGCAGGTCTGGTGCCGTTAAACACTGCTATACTCGCATCACACTGATGTAAAGAGTGCAGCAGGCACCCTAAAGTCGGCCCGTCATCATGCTCGACTGCCCTCCACCCCTCTTGAATGGAGAGAAGCAGCGCCGACTAGCTGTCGGCAGCTCTTCTATAGGCTCCACTGGGATGGACCCACTATCCGGCTTCCTCCATTACCGCGTAATTGGTCGTATAGCACGGCAGAGCCCAGGCCCACGGCAACTATAGTCGCGAACTGCAACTCTGGTTATTCTGTACCATTGGATATGTGTTAGCTGCGGGATCTTTTGATCGATGCAAGCGATGCACACTGGGGATAGCGCCAGTGGAGTACGGAAAGCCTCTGAGTCGGCAATGCTTCACTCCATTCGGGAAGAGGGAACATGGGGCACTCTGTGCCGCTATGATGCCGACCGGACCATAGAGTGTATCGTGCACTCTATCAGCAGTGTGATCGAGCACACTTCTCCGTCTGGAGGAGCCCGAGCTGAGGCCTGCCTCCGCTATCCCCTAGAGGCGGCCGGCTGCGAGGTGCAGCATGTAGGAGCAGGGTGCCATTACTGCTAGAATTGTTGAAGGACAAATTATGGATGGTCAGTCCAACCTTGTCAAGAAGTGAGCACAAAATGGAAGGAGATTAGCGCTGTAAACATGCTCAGTAGAAGTGCAATATTGTCATTGTGGAGCATGTCACAGACGTGACTAGAGCATAAGAGAAGTTACAGCATGAAATCTGCACAAAAGTGTATGTTGGTGGCTGTAGAAGGAATCTCACGCATTCCTGGAGGGATCAAAGCCTTGATAACTCTGAGGCGCCTGGGAGACCGATATAAAAGGAGGGGGAAAGTCTCCAGAGGCACTCTTTCCTTGTTACCCCTCATTAAGGCAGATTGGGTTTTGCTAGAGCATAGAGGATGGCGGTAAAGAGCATTAAGCAAGGGATTCCAGACTATAGAGCATTTCCTCAAAGCATTTATGCTTTACCCTTTTCATTCACTTATGTTTACCTTTCTTATTGTGTTCGTAGTCAATGCGTGCTTTCAATCATATCGTCTCACTAAAATTTTAATAACCCAAGCATAAAGATGAAGTCACCAATCAATGAAATCACCATCAATCAATCATTGAACCACACGTTAACACTATTGGTACATCGACGGTAAATCGAGCAAGCGGTAGGTACCGTCGGACATATCAGTAAACGGAGCTCATCACTTCGTGTCTTCCAAAAGAAATCAGGTGAGACTGCAAGGAAAGTGCTCGCATGCTAACCGCTTTATTGAGTAGAAACAGGAGCATATTGAGAACAGTTCTACCGTACTGATTCCCTTTAAATCCTCGTCTATCCTTATCTCTTATAACGTGTAGTACCTTACAAGCATTGCTTTTCCCGGGATTCGATTGTATAGCAGTCCAGCTGTTTCAGTGGAAGTATTTCATCGTCCTTAGAAACAAGAAAAGGGGTGTTGACTAAGCCTTCCAAAAAATTATTTCCACAGAATCTAGCTAAGCATTCTACGTTGGGTGATAACCTGGATTTTGAGCACAGAGGGGTATATAATATAGCTCTAACCGAAATTCGTTGTGCTGAAGCAGAAATTGATGTGCTTCAAGGCACTTTCGAAAACGCTTTTTTGAATATACCGAGGCTGTAGAGGATTCGGGAAGGCACCTAAGGAAGAAGAAGAAGAGGAAGAAATCTCGGAATACATTAATAATGCTCAGAACATGATCTCCCAGCTGTAGCTGTGCTAGTAAAACTCGAGATTACTAGAAGCCAGATGTAATGAAGTCACCCTGTGGTATGCACAGTTGGTGAGAAATCTCACTGGCTGCGCTCCAAGCCCCACCGCCGTCCTCCGCCTTGTCATTTCAGGGATCACGACTATTAAAGTGTCGCTTTATTCTTATTTGAGTGCCCTCAGTTCCTTGTCATGACTACTAATGGGACCTGACCATTAAGAACAGGTTGGATCGGTGCAGAGGCGCACACCAATCACAAACATGGCTGACTGACATGTGTTCAACGTTTGCAAACATCGTGCATCACTGAGGATCCGAACCTCTCCAGATTCCCGCTCAGGAATGAACATGGAACGTCAACACTATCTCTGCACCAAGTAGCCGATGAGCGAGCCGATGATCATCTCATTTGCGTTCTAGTGACAACGGATGGGTACGGCTGCCACAATAGACACCACGGCTGTGTAAGTAACTGACTTGCTACGGGTCAATTCACCTGTTTTCTCATTTCTGTTACATTTGTGGTATGCAACAATAGACGAATTTTATGTACAGTACAGTTTCTAGTGGGTATATATAACTATGAGCAAAATATTTTAAACACAAATACTAGGTTGAGTGGGGTGGGCTTACTATGGCATGATCGCACTTCGTTAATGATTTCTCGCAGCTAGAGTGGGAGGCATCATTAATGAGGTGCGAAGCGACCTCATTAAGAACAGGAGCGCGGTGCTCAACGACGAAGTAACATCAGTTAACGATAACGGTCATAGAGCTACCCAAATCGGTACGAATCCATCGAAAAATTTTAGTAGAGTGGGTAAAGAGATTGTTATATGTTTCAGATACTCATTGTTCCGGTTACCCTTCATTGCCCCATTCTTCCAATTCACCTGTCAAATAAAAGTTCTGCAGATATCAAAAGCAATTACCATGACGATTATGGCATCTGTCGCTTCTCAGATGCGTCTACTGAATGCGATCTCAAGTTGGAATTTGAACTGAATTCCTTTTTTGAAAATGAGTTCCAACAAGGTCGCTGTGTTGTTCAAGCAGCAATAGTAGACAATTCTCCAGGTAATGGGTCGTCGACTTGATCGGTCACTCTTTGTACCATTTCGCGTTTCGGCACCCTCTTCGATTCTATGGATTTCAAATTCTGTGAATTCGAACTTTTGAAACCGTGGTTCCAAGCTATTCATCATATTCTGTGAAGCCAGTGTTAGGTTTCCAAGATCACTGGCCATAAATCTGACACTCTTCCCAGAGTCTTGACATGGGAGATTAACGCCGGTCATGACACGAGCATCGACTAAATAGTAAAGGTTGGATGATTTAAGAAATGTTATAAAACCGGATAAGAGAAGTGTGGAACAAGCGCCAGCAAAGGAAGGTTCTCTGCGAAGAGTTGCGCCCATAGTTTGCGGCACATTAGACAAAAACAATCGCACACAGTCATCCTTCCCTGAACTCTCAAGCATTTTGCTTAAATCGACCGCATTTTCTTTTTCCAAAACTACTTCCGAGCCTTCCTTTGAACTTCCTTCCAAGACAGTTTCTAATGATGTAGGTAATTCTATTGTCATTGTTTGCTGTTATCTTCTGCTACCTAGTCTTTCTTCATTTCTTCGATCATCCACCCTTTACTGTTTATTTTTATGGTCACATCTTCTAGGGATCTCTTTTCGAAATTAAAATTTGCGAAAATAACAACTGGTTTCAACTCACAATGTTCCATTTGGTTATCACAAGAATGCTGAGTTATGGGCAAAAGTCGTGCCCCAGGCGGGAGTCGAACCCGCACCTCACGCTTTTCGGGCGAGGGCGCTATCCGTTACGCCACCAGGGTTGCTTTCACCCTCTCAGCTTGACAGCTTATGCCGTAACCTTACAGCTTCAAAAACTTGTAAAGCCTTCGGCCTTGCGATTCCATGCCGATATCTAACGATTACGGCTGACCGGCTCACCAAGTTAAACGTGTTAGTGTTGTAAGGTTTCGGCATAAGCCGTTAAGCTGAGAGGGTGAAAGCGGTCTTAGTGGCCTGACGGATAGCGCACTCGCCTGGAAAGCATGAGGTGCGGGTTCGACTCCCGCCTGGGGCACGACATTTGCCCAAGCTAAATCAGCATTCTTGTGATCGCACTCAGAACGCGTACTGCGGCGTTAAACAGCAGTTATCATAACAAAACTGTTCCATTTAGTGTTCACGCGCCAGGTGATCGCTATGTCGTGCGGACTTATCCGTTGGCGGACTTACATATCTACCGGACTCAAGGGTATGTTGACGCTGACGCAAACATTTCGAATTGGGCAGCTACTGGACAGGATCAGTCAGTTGTGGAGCCCTCAACGGAGAGATTGTATTTGGTGCGCTGCAAATAGGGGAAGGTCGTACCTGGAGGAGTCATTAGTCAACAAGAATGTGACAACGTGACTCCATCAGAGAAAAACAATCCAAACGGAGTTAGTAAAGTTGTTCTATTGGCGACCCAATTCGGTGAGAACTCTTGTAATGCCTAATACATTCCACTTTATAATACATTCCATGAAATTGAAATTGTGACACGATTTTGATGGAAATAAAGAGAGCGGATCTTGTGCTTTAGAACAGGTATTATCCTTGAATAATTATGTATGAACGAAATGATAGCCTTCTAAACGGCAAAAACTTGCAAACAGACGGTACTTCCCTCATTGCCGGAAAAAATCCTCAATAGCGGACTTTTTCAAATAAAAAATCTTCATCAACAATTTTGTAATGATTACTAAGGGCAAAAGTTCTTCTTCCTAGCACTAGTTTTTCACCATCGGTCGTGCACTATCCGTGAAAGGTTGGAAATTCGCGTGCTCACGGAAATGTCATTAAACCTGAAAAGATCCTCAACGGCGGAATTTTTGAATAGCTTTCTTCTTATACATCAGTGTTTGTCCGGCTCGATTGTCAGGGTCCGCTACTCTAATACGATGACATTAATTTTTCCGATAGAATATCTGGTCAGGATGGATTCCAACTACTTTAAGTCCGTATGCAGGATGTCTGAACGTTCCTTGGGCCTCTTTCCGAGCACTTCAAGCTGAAGCTAGTCTTACACGCGGTGTCAGCCTTTGCGCGACATACATGGCAGTACCACGGAAAGCGCGTTTCTCGCATCTTATCAGCTAAAGGAGCAGTACTGAACTTCCTGCGTGTACAACATTACAAATGCGGTCCAAACGCGTGACGCCCGCTGTCCAACGCAACGTTCTCATCTCCATCACACTGAACGGGGCTCCAACTTCATAGATTATGATGAATAGCTTGGAACTACGATTTCAAAAGTTCAAATTCACAGAATTTGAAATCCATAAAATCGAAAAGGGTGCTGAAACGCGAAATGGCACAAAGAGTGACCGATCAAGTTGACGACCCATTACCTGGAGAATTGTCTGCTATTGCTGCTTGAACAACACAGTGACCTTGTTGGAATTCATTTTCAAAAAGGGGTTCAGTTCAAATACAAACTTGAGATTGCATTCAGTAGACGCATCTGGGAAGCGACAGATGCCATAATCGTCATGGCAATTGCTTTTGATATCTGCGGAACTTTTATTTGACAGGTGAATTGGAAGAATGGGGCAATGAAGGGTACCTTTGTTTTCGCTTTGTATACTGTTTTGGTTTTTTTTTCAAACAATGAGTATCTTAAACATGTAACAATGTCTTTACCCATATTACTAAATTTTTTCGGTGGATTCGTGCCTATTTAGGTAGTTCGATGACCGTTATCGTTAACTGGTATTACTTCGTCGTTGAGCACCGCGCTCCTGTTCTTAATGAGGTCGCTTCGCACCTCATTAATGATGCCTCCCACTCTAGGTGCGAGAAATCATTAACGAAGTGCGATCATGCCACAGTAAGCCCACCCCACGCAACCTAGTAATTTGTGTTCAAAATATTTCGCTCATAGTTATATATACCCAGTAGAAACTGTACTGTACATAAAATTCGTCTAGTTGCACACCACAAATGTAACAGAAATGAGAAACAGATGAATTGACCTGTAGCAAGTTAATCAGTTACACAGCTGTAGTGTCTGTTGTGGCAGCCGCACCTATCCGCTATCACTAGAATGGCAAACGAGCTTGCTCGATCATCGGCTAATTGGTGCAGAGATAGTGCTGACGTTCCATGTTCGTTCCTGAGTGGGCATCCCGAGGGATTCGCATCCTAAGTGATGCACGATGCTTGCAAACGTTGAACACATGGTCAGCCATGTTTGTGATTGGTGTGCGCTTCTGCACCGATTAAATCTGTTCTTAATGCTCAGGCCCCATCAGTTCCCATGGCAAGAAAACTGAGGGCACGCAATTTAAAGCGGTTTCGAATCAGTAGAAAATGAATGTGCTCTTGAATATGCATCACATGGTCATGCGTTCTAACCAGTCATGGAAGCGCTCTGCAGAATGTAACGGAGTCAATGAGCTAGATCTGATCCAAACTAAGGGGTCAATCAGGCTCGTTTGTCATCAGACAGGCGAGCAAAGCAGGAAGGAACTAATCATTCGCTGAAGAAAAGTTTAGCAGATCTCAAAAGCTGTGGCCAACACGATTATTATCGTGTACCGATATATTTGTCGCTTTCTAGGCGTGTCTACAGGATTTCAATCTCATAACAATTAGAACAAAGCGTACACATATTGTATGTACACATATTTTGGAAATGAGTTTCAATAAAGATACTGGACTGTTCGAAGCTATGGTAGTCAGTTTTCCAGCTCTCGCTCTCGGGTTGTAGGTTTGACTGTTCGTAGATCGTCACTGCAAAGCATGTTCTCGCCCATTTTTCCCGTCTCAGAACAGATCTGGCTGCAGCGTAAGGCAATGGCAAAGTGACTAGCAAGGGGTCAAACAGTAATGGCTTGATGATCAATCAATTAAAATATGAATCAGAGAAAAGCGAATGACTATCAGAATGGGAACTTACAAGAGCGAATAGCAATTATCATCTGTTGTAGCCCTCCTTCGTTTCAGCACCCTTGTCGATTTCATGGATTTCAAATTCTCTTAAATCAAATTCTTGAAATCGTAACCCAAGCTAATCATCATATTCTAGTGTTAGGTTTTCAAGACCGCTGGCCATAAATCTGATATTCTCCTGAATTCTTGACAAGGACGATCAATACCGGATATGAAGGGAAAAGTGGTCAGTGAACCGTATTTTCAACTGAACCCCCCCCCCCGTGAAACAATCATGCTCTTCCCGGATATGCTAGTATTAATGGCTTTAAGATACTTCATTCGCAGTTCATAATAGGACTGGAGGGTTTACGACGCAGCCGTGTCCGTAGGTGACACCTCAGATCACTGGAGAGTCAGTCCTGAATTTCTCGAAAAATAAGAGCCAAAAAATGAAGGAAAGTGGAAGGTTCATACATCATTCGATCAAAAGTCAGACCCAGACGGGACTCGAACCCGCATCTCCTGCTTGCGTTATCTATTACGCTACTAGGGCCGCTGTTGTCCTCTCGACTAATTATTCACTGCGCTAAACGTAGCTGGAAGGCAATGGTACAAAAAATGTGATCGCGTGAAAACCTGGACCGCTCAAAGGTCACGGCTCCCATTTCTGTGCATCCTGTTGAAATTTCTCCACAAAGAGTTTTCTCGTCTCGTCTCCGACGACTTTCTTCTTGAGTGCTCTGGTTTCTCAGCACTTCTCTTTTCTCGACTGTTCTCTGTGCTTACATTTGAGCCCTTTCAAAATCACTTTCTTGGAATGGATCATTAGTTCAACTCACAGCGTGCTGTTCAGTAATGTTAGGCGCGGCAACCGGTCTATTTGATAACAGGCTTATCTACAGGACTTCAGAAAATAGTTTCCATGGTGACGGTTGTCACTATTACGCGGAATCTCTGAGATTCTACTTTACGCAGTCACCGAGATTGACCTTACATTTCCTGTGTGCAGAGGAATGTTTCTTTATTGTTCCTTCTATGTGTGTTTTCCATTCAAAAGTGTCTCTGAGAATAGAAGATCTTCTGTTCTTTCTATTAGGTTGGCAACTAAGTAATTGCGGATTCTTTTCAGAATGTCAATGAAAATTTTTCATGGAACGAAATAATTTTATTCTGTAATGTATCGCCCATTTTCAATGACCTTTTGCCGTCTTTCAGGCAACATCATAATCCCACGTTCGTAAAACTTCTGGTTTTTATTAGGAAAAAAACTGAATCAGGTGCGATTTGACATAATCATCGTCATTGGAATTTTTACCATCAAGGAGTTTTGTGAACAGCGAAACAAAAAGTAATCTGATGGTTCAAGCTATATGGTGGATGTGGCAAAACATCCCAACCAAGCTCCAATATTGCCGAGTGGCCAAAGATGTGTGGCCTTGCATTATCATGATGGAATACCACGCCTTTTCGATTTGTCAATTCGGGCTTTGCTTCAACAGCATTGTTTAAATGCGTCAGTTGTTCAATGTAGACATCAGAATTGATCGTTCGGTTGGGTGGTAAGATTTCAAAATAGACAATTCTGTTGTAATCCCACCAAACTGATAACAAAACCTTCTTCTTATGAATATCAGCTTTTGATGTTGTTTGAGCTGGTTCACCTGGCTTGCTCACACGATCTTTTCCGCTTGATATTGTTGCAAACAACCCATTTTTCATCGTCAGGTATCAATCGTTCTAAGAATGGATCATTTTCGTTACGTTTTTTAAGCAATCGCAGTTGTCAGTACGTTGCGTTAAATGCGTTTCTTTCAGTTCATGAGGAACCCATGGATCAAGTTTCTAAACATAGCCAAGTTTTAAGTGATTTTCAATGCATGTATGTGATACATGGAGCTTCTCCGCGATTTCACGTGTTGTACTGTGACGATCCGAATCGATAATTGCTCCGATAAGGTCGTCATCAACTTCAACTGGACGACCAGAGCGTTCTTCATCTTTGAGTGAAAAAACACCAGAACGTAATTTGGCAAACCAATTTTGACACTGCCGTTCTTTTAAGGCTTCAAACAACACACCTTCTTGTGAGCTTGCAATGCGTTTTTCCCTTTGCGGAAATAAAAATGTAGTGTTTCATTTTTCAACGAACGCCAAACAAAAACTATGCAACCAATCAAAAAACTTTTTATACCGATTGATAGCTGATGCCAACTGTATAATAACGAAATAAGTTTTACACTTGCTCTACGTCAGCTAACCTAAAAATTCAGCTGAAACAATCTATGAGTGAAATCCGCAGTTACTTCGTTGCCAACTTAATGCATGTCTATTTTTTCTTTCTTGAGTTCGATCTAAATGCCATTAATCACCTCGTACACAAATAAAACACTCACACAATTTCTTTATCCTATTCTATTCAACCGAACACCCCCCCCCCCTTATATAATCAGCTATGTTCGTGTGGTGTCTGTCTGTCTGCCTGTGTCTGTCTGTCTGTCTGTCTGTCTGTCTGTCTGTCTTTCTGTCACGAGGAAGGAGTGGAAATGGAGGAGTCGAGTCCTGGTGGAGATGGGTAGGGCATGGGACAATATGTAGCATCCGTGACCCATGGTAAACCATGCCCGCAGTGAGCGAGGCGTGCGCCTCAAGCTAGCGATGTCGCTGAAAAAACCATTATTTTGTTCTAGAGCAGTCCCGAGACGGGGGAACAGTGCAGTAAAGTTAGCAAAGGGCTGACAGACCAAATACAGGAGGCACACCTGAAATGGGTGCGGTGTACTTGAAATGGGTGGTACTTTTCTCGTCACTTAAAAAAAGCCGTAATTTGGCTACAAATCAGCTGGAATACGGGAAAAAAGTGGAATAAGGTTAGCACTAGTTTTGCAGAGCAAATGGAGAAGACATATCTGAAATGGACGAGGCGTAGTTGAGATGGGCCGTGCTTAACACAAAGGTTGAGTTCACGGAGTTTCAAGGTTCACAGAAAAACCCCTCCCGTCTAAGTGGAAGTGCGGTTTCACCACATTTTAGATGCGAG
This sequence comes from Cooperia oncophora, assembly GCA_036418165.1. Classification (NCBI taxonomy): domain Eukaryota; kingdom Metazoa; phylum Nematoda; class Chromadorea; order Rhabditida; family Trichostrongylidae; genus Cooperia; species Cooperia oncophora. Next base: position 57,120 of record MU912173.1, on the reverse strand, counting down.
GATTTCAAATCCTCACATCGCCGAGACTGATCGTTTTTTCTCCGTAACAGATGCATTAGCAGTCTAGTTGCTCTTCAGCTCTAGCCCTCATCATCATCTTATTCAGAGTTTGCAGAGAGAGTACGCCTCAATTGTCATCCGTATCGTGGTTTTAGTCGTATTCAACAGCGCACACTTCGAGACTTGGTAAAGTGCCAGGAACGCTGAGTGCGAAACGCTCTGTGCGGAGAAACAGATGCGACCGGGATATGGTAGCTGCGTAATTAGCTGTGCGGAGTGTCTTGTAGAATGCCATGGAGCCGGAGTATGGAGGGTACAGTCTATCTCATACCGTGGAGTTTGGGAAGCACTACGCTCCAACAGCTGAGGTTGGTCCCACACATGCCAAGGATACACCTCGCAAAGCGTATTTGTCACTAATATCTGCATCTGGAAGCGCATAGTAAAGGTAGCACCACAAATGACCGCTCCAACGTGTGCTCCATCACTATTAAGTTGCGCAGTAACTCGTATGACTCCTCGTACGATTTTCATTTTAATTTCATCACTACTACAGAAAATTGACCACATTTCAAACCGAATTCACCATATTTTTTTTCACCAGACAGTTAGTTAACCGGAAGGTACTGCACACTACTGCAAGTCATAGCCAAAGGACACTGTCTGATTTAGTTGATCAGTCTCGCTCGTCATTTGGAACAACCCCTTGTCTGGTTTTTGTTCTAAGCGATGTGACCCTGACCTGCCACTTGGAACTTTAGCTTCCTAATGCCTGTTAATTGAGGTCGTTTTCCGGAAGTGAGCATGGCTACCTGCTGCGGTCTAGGAAGGCGAAAAACTTGAGTGACGTGTGAAGGTTTGATGTGAAAACGGCGAGTCTAAATGTTAAAAAAAACCCGAAATTCACGACAAACTCCTTGAAAACTGGAAGGGGTTCCGTGTGTCGGTATATCGAACTCTTTGTACGAATGAGTTAGCAAAGAGCAAAAATGGCAAAAAACAGTGGTCATATATTAATATTTGAAAACCCAAAGACAGCGTAGAAAAGTAGGCGTGCCCATGACCGCGTAGAAAAGGGACGTGGCTATCAGGTTGAAGCTCGCATTCAGGACACGCCATAGCCTTGTAGAGAATTTCTGCTGAAACTGGCCTCCCTCTCACCCCCAAAGGCGGAAAAAGTGATATTGAAACGAATACTTGAATCCCAAGAGTTCGCGAACATTTAGAGGCTGCGGCTAGAGCCTGCCCTTTGCCGTATACTGGAGCGAGCTATATCGCGTGATCTTAACATGATAGCCTAGGGACTTCGTAAACTCTCTTTCTATGAACAACCAAAACTTTTTCGAGAATGGAATTTCCGGAAAGGGGAAAGCAGGGTTGTGAAGCTCTGCGCATTCAAACATTCCCTTGACAAGGAATTTTCTCGGTTATGACGCCGTTGTTGAATTTTAGTGCAACCTGCGCGTTTGTGCTTTGAACAGCCATTGCCTCTCCATGCGTGGTCTCCTGTAAAACATAAAAATGTGGTGGAGTACAAAAGGCTTCCACTGTTGGAAAAGCACCCCACTCTTTTCCTAGACCCGCTATTCGGAAAAATCCCCATTGGATTTTTGATGTGGACGATTCAGGCGATACAGAAACCCACCTTCCCAGCGAAATATCATTTTCAGTTCGTTTGAAGACATTAGTGTGCTTCTAGAACACATCTTTACGTAAGGGTTATAAGGAAACTGTCCATTTGACGTCGATTGGCTTCACCTCTGCAATGGGCCGTGCATCCCACTTCCATGCAGAGGGGTAATTGTTAATTAGTAAATTTCAAGCAGGGCTTCCTCTGTGCAGCTCCTACGATTCAGACAGGTCGGAGTGCACTTTTATTTGTTTACTAATTCATGACATCGTTGTGGGCCGAAATCATGCTTCCTGTCACCGCCCGTTCCCCAATTCTCAGCTTGCAGCTTGCCTCTGTCTTCAGGTATACCTTCAGGTGTTATTCACAACAACAACATAGTAACCCTTTTGTAGGCAGGGATAGCCGAGTGGTCAAGAGTATGGGCTCACGTCTGCACTCTGAGCCAGGCGTTCGGTCCCCGCCGAGGCACAAACTATGAATTGCAGAAACTGCAAAAATGGCGACGATATCAATGTTAGGCCCAGGTTGAAAGGCCGGCTGATGGAGAAACCCGTCATAACAATCATCACAAGTCGCGACGAATCAATGTTGTTGCCAGGGTATCACTCGGAAGTGGCGCGTAGAACCCTCGCCCGAGTTTTGATTTGTGGCCAGAGTGTTTTGTAGTGGATCGAATACACAGTATAGCGAGCAGCATTATTGACAGCCAATCCTGCCGTCCGCTAGTCGCTCCTGCGTCGCTTCTGCTCGTCGTCCCCTCACCTCGCGTCGCTGAAACCAAAACATCACTCGCGGTCATCGAACGATCAAGTTACAGTACTCCCATATTCGTTTAGATCTTCTGAACTTACACCAGTATGCGAGCGCTACCGAGGGGTGAACGACCTCGGTCAAAGAAGCTAGTTTGAGGTGGGACCCTAAACGCCGCTCGCCGGGAAGTCTCGAGAGGTTGCCGACATCATGAGACGTAGAAAAATATCGAAGTGCTATGACTTCTAGAAACACCCCGGAAAAGAGCGAAGGCTTGCGATTCGAAGAAGAGATCTAACTCTTCTCTAGTCTAGGAGATACCAAACGAAATGATGTGGCCATAGCGGTGGCTTTCAAAGACTGTATTTCTTCTGTGAGCAGTTTAGTAATCGGATCATGTATGTGAGATTAGATTCGGAGAAGGGATACTGAGCAATACTGATCGTGTAGGCACCACATTCCGGTTGCTCCGACATGGAGAAAGATGGGAACTACTGACCCTGGATGAGGTCATAAGATCGATGATGTGTGACTACCTCACTGTAGCTGGTGATCCGAATGGCCATGTGGGAAGCGACAGAAGGGGTCTAGAAAGCAGAGAGGGTCGGAGGAAAGGAGCAAGGAATGCTGAGAGAAAGCGGCCCAGCCAAAGCCCACGACTTAGCAATCTGCAACGCCCTCTTCACGAAAAGAAAGACACAGAAGATAACTTGGAGCAGTGGGGGAGACAAACGGACAACGGCCATGTGTACTAGTGAGAAGAGAGAGAGGCGTCTCCTTAACACACTCCGGACCGCGTGACACTCATGGTTTGTCATACTTTTTTCCTTTGCACTCTTATTTAGTTCAATTGGCATCTTATTCGTGCTCCAAAGTTATCAGATCACCTTTTTAGGCACATAGTACACATATTTCATAGAAAAGCGAAAGAAACGGATGAAATTGCTGATTATCGGTTTGAAAAACAACGAAATTATGCGGAGAACCTCGAACAACGGCGGTCCGGAATGTGTTAAGGATATCAAGGTACTGTTAGCGGGAGAGCTAGACCCCAGCACAAGTTACTCCTGGCAAACATCATTTGGTCGCTGGGGAGAGGGGGCTCGTTTTTCCGAGGAAAATTTTTTTGGTCGTTGATCTTGCTTCGAATACGCTATAAAGGGGGAAGGGTGGTATTGCCTTCTGACCTCCTTAGAGAAATGTTAATGGTTTTTCCTGTTTCACATACACTATATATATATACCCCCCCCCCGCACTACAGCAAATATTCTGGAAACGAGTAGGAAAAGTTTGGGAGAATTACAGAAAACATGGTAGGAAGTAGGGAAGTCTAAGAAAATGGTAGGTAGCAAGGGAGGATGGCGATAGGGTGGGGTCGTATTTTCCTCGCTTCCTCGTAATTTTTCCCGTTTCACATGGGCTATATACCATCCCCCACTCTTCAGCTCGATGAGAAGGGAGCCAGGGGAGGGTCGTATCAAGCCACCTTTCAGGGGGGAGAGAGGGTGTACGAACTCTACCAAAACCCTTAAGCAGTCTATGCCCCGGATGGGATACCTATTGAGGTATGGAAGGCCTTTGGAGAGCGTTGGGTGAGTTGGCTCAGCAACTTCCTGAACGACGTAGCAGCCGAAGGATGCCGCATGCGTGCAGAAGTAGAATCGTCCCAGTTTTCAAACAGAAAGGAGATGCGACGAAGTGCTCCAGCTACCGCGGCGTCAAGTTGACTCCCCATACGATGAAGCTGTTGAGCGCCTGGTCAACACAAGGCTAGGGGAACTTATCGCTATCTCGCAGGAACAGTTCGGCTTCATGCCTGGAAGGTCTATCACTGATGCCATATTCATCACCAAACAGGTGAAGGAGAGGTATTGCAAGAGGCGACGACCGTGCTGCCTAGCCTTCCTGGACATTGTGAATGCATTCGATCGCCTGTCTCAGCCTGTGCGAGGGAAAAGAAAAGAAAGATAAGAAAACGAAACGTTCTAAAACATCTGGTCTCCATAGTGAAGGACATGTACGAGGAGCTGAGGCAGCTGTACGCACTCTTACCGGCTTGACGAAGGAGATCGGCATTACGGTTGGGGTGCACAAGGATCATCCCTCATCACGTACCCTTCCCTCCTGACTCTGGATGCAATGGCAAAAGAATTCGTGGATGGGCTACTGAAAACCATCCTCTACGCTGACGACATTTCTTTGATAGCAAAGAGCTGAGAAGAACTTTAGGGGATGGTGCAGCTGTGGCAGGATGTGCTCGCTGAGAATGAAATCTTTCTTCTTTTTTTTTACCCCTAGCGTTAATCCCGCTCCGTCGCAGGGTCTGCTATTCTTCTATTCTTGCATTTCTTCTTATTCTATTCTCCCCATCTTCTCCTATCCAGGACGTCCTTTGCCGCGACCTTCACTTCAGTGAGGTCTTTCCTGACAACGTCCCTCCACCTTTTCTTCGGGGCTCCTCAAGGTCGCTTGCCTTTTGCTTCGAAGTCCAGTGCCTTCTTTGTGGGATGTTCCTCGGGCTTTCTCAGCACGTGTCCATGCCACGGCAGCCTCAGCTCTCGTGCCTTCAGCTGGATTGGAGCTGTCTGCGTGACCGCTCTGACGTCTTTGTTAGTAAGTCTATCTAGTCATGTCCAGCCGCAGGCTCATCTCAGCATCCTCATTTCAGCTGAGTGGAGCTGCCTTTCATTGTTATTGCATATGGACCAGCACTCGTTGCTGTAGAGCATCGTTGGCCTCACCACTGCCTTGCTTTTGAGGGTCCTGAAGCATCGCCGATTGCAGCGAATGCCGGTGGACTTCCTTCACTTCATCTGAGCCGCACTTATTCAAGCCTTCACGGCCTGGTTCACGCTACCATCATGGGCCAGATCGCTTCCCAGGTAGCGGAAGCTCTCTATCCCCTCGATGGATTCTCCATGACTGACTTGGATGGGCTGTTGCTTTTTTCGGTGCTCAGGAACTTGGTCTTTTTATCGTGCAGCCGGATGCCATTCTTGGAACAACTTCCCGCTATTTTTGCACCTCCCCTGAAGTTCTTCTCAGCTCTACGCTATCAGGACAATGTCATCTGCGTAGAGGATGGTCCTGAGAAGCCCGTCCATGAGTTCTTTGCCATGACATCCAGGGTTAGTAGGATGAGGGAGGGACTGAGAGCTGAGCTTTGGTGTACCCCAACGCTTATGTCTACCTCCCTTGTAAGGCCTGCAGGGTGCGTACAGCCGCCTCTGCCCCATCGTACATGTCTCCACCAGGGAAATGTGATGCTCGAGAACATTCCGTTCTCTGAGAGCCCTCCAGTGAACAGGTCGCGGTAGACGATTGAAGGCCTTCTCTAGATCCAGGAGGGCTAAGTATCAAGGTCGGCGCTTCTCTCGATACTTCTCCGTCACCTGTCTGGAGATGATGGTGGCATCCATAGTGAATTTTTCGGGCATGGAGCCGAACTGCTCTTGCAAAAGTGGAACGAGTTCCCTTAGCTTGATGTTGACTCACCTCTCGTACAGCTTCATGGTATGTGCGGCCAGTCTGATGACCCGGTAGTTGGGGTCGCGTCTCCTTTCTGCTTGGAGATGGAGACTTGCGCTACTTCTTCACGAATCCGGCATCCTTCCTTCGGCTGCTACGTCGTTCACCAAGATGCTGAGCCATCTCTCCCCACGCTCTCCAAAAGCCTTCCGAACCTCAGTCGGTATCCCATATTAACTAGTCGCCTTGGACCTTCATTCTTCCTAACTCCCTGCTTATCCTCTGGCCAGAGTGTGACGGGACCAGGGATCGGCTTTATTTGTGGGCCGTCTTTGCGAGGGAAATCCTCGTTCAGAAGTTCACTGTAGTCCTTCCCACCTTCTCTTGACTTCTGCTAACCTCCTCAGGATGGTACCATGCAGAAGACCGCAGCCTTTTACAGTCTTCACTGCCCTGGTGCCTTGGATAACCAAATGGTGAGCCTTAGATAGCCGGAAGACGAATCTGTCTGCTTCTGGGCTGTCCATTTTGTCATACAGCGCGTCCATTTCCGTTTTTTTCGTCCTGGCTGCGGTCTTCTGCCATTGCTTGTACGCTTCCTGCTTCCGCTTTACCGCCTGCTGGACTTCCTCGTTCTAAAGCCACGCTCCTCTGTCTCCACTGGTTCCCATCGTGTCTCTACTAGTGCTTCTTCAGCACACCGGAGGATGACATTTGCTGTGCTGGCCCAAGCGTCTTGGATCCCTGAGGACCTGGAAGACCAGTTTCCAATACCCTCCTTCTGAGAGCATCCTTCTCCACTTGGTGTAGCTTCCGCTACCGTATCCTCTTCTCAGTTTTTACCCCCACCGTAGTGGGGAGATCTGGGTCAATGTCCCTAGGAGGGGTCTGGACCGTTCTTGACCAGGCAGCACCTTGATGTCCTTAACTATTTTGAGGGATGATGTTCTTGCTAGCACATGGTCGATTTCCGTTTGTCTCCTTCCACTAATGTAGGTTACCTTTTGGGTTCTTTGCGAAGAACGTGCACCAGTGCACCAGCGTGCAGAACAGACCGCTAAGTCTTATGCTGTTGCCAGATCCAAGATCCTTTATCCCTCGGTGTTCCTGGTAATATTCCTCGAGCTCCGTGCACCCTTTCTAGATGCCTTCTGTCACTTCTATATGATCATTCGGATCAGCCGCTATGACGCGATAGTCATCTTCCGGAACCGATCTTATGGATTTCTCAGGGTCAGGTAGAACTCATCCATTTCCGATTCGGAGCAGCCGGATTGTGGAGCGGTCAGTCCTGTCCAGTACCCTCCTTCCATTGTCACCCTCATGATTCGATCACGAATCCTGTTCACAGAGGAGACGCAGTTCTTGAGGGGCTCCGCCGCCGCTACGGCCATCCCGTTCCGCTCGGCATCTCCACCATTGTGGGACAGTTCAACCCCCTCTCCAATCTCGCTGGCCTCGGCTCCCTTCCAGCGCGTTTCCTGAAGGTATAGGACTTGGATTCCTTCGTTTCATCAGATTAGCGACCTCTCTAGACTATCCGGCCAGCGATCCCAGGTTCAAACTCCCGATTAGAACTAGCTTCTTTTGCCGAGGTCGTTTGCCCCTCAGTAGCCCTCGCATACAGGCCACAATCGGAATCCAGCTGTACGTAATGAAGACCAAGATTCTGATCTCCGAAGAATGTACCGAACCCATCCTAGAACGCAACGGCGAAAGCATCGGGAAAGTAGAGGAGTTCCATTACCTGGGGACCCATGTAGTAGCTGTTTTTATTGTGCACCAGGCGGTAATAGCTCCCATCGATGCAGCCTGGATGACATGAAGGGAGTCCACAGGTATTCTCTGCGACCGGCGGCGCTCGAGAACGCTCAAGGGCAATGTGTACCGGGAAGTGGTGAGGCTAACGATGCTTTGCCGCAGCGAGTGCTCACCCATGTGCAAGAACCATGAAAGGCAGCCCGACTCTGAAATGAGGATGCTGAGATGGGTCTGGCTGGACGCTAAGACAGAGTCAGAAATGGGGATGTCAGGGCAGCCACACAGGCGGTTCTCATACAGCTGAAGACACGAGAATAGCGGTTGCCATGGTATGGGCAAGTACTGAGGTGGCCTGACTAGTACACTATAGGGCCCCGAAGAAAAGATGGAGGGACGTCATCAAGAGAGACCTAACTGAAGTCAATGCCACGGCAGAAGATGCAGTGGATCGGAACAAGTGGCAAGGCCTAACAGGAGTAGCGACCGTCGACGCGGGACTAGTGTTAGAGAGAAGAAGGACAAGAGACCAACTCTTTTATCATTCAACGAGTGTGGCCTGGTTAATTAGCTAACGGGTGTATAGTAGCACTCAAAAGTACTTGGACGAACGCTTTTCCGCTCATAACTTTTTTCCTCAGCCAATCAATTCATTTGAAATTTAAGTATGTTATAAAAACCGCTGTTACCAGTAAACAACAGCAGTTGCCTTTGAACATGGTGTGGCCTGCAGATATTTTTGTGTATCGACCAAGTCAGTGTTCGCATGGCTGCCATACTGTTCACATTTAGTTTTAAGGAGTTCCATGACATTAAGCAAGGTCCCAAAATGGAAATGTGCTCCCTGTAGTGACTTGAAAGAGGCCTGGAATATCGGGAACCAAAAGAAGTTGCCATAACGGTCAAAATGTCGGCGTAAGCGCGCGCCTTCCCCGGGTATTCTGAAAATTTCTACATGCACAATGGCATCGTGGTGTTGAGACTGTAGTCAACGTTAAGACCACTGAAGCATATTTGACATCTATTCGCCAAAATTATGCATAAAGCACCGTCTGCAGGCACGGAGATCACTTGCGTTGATTTCGAAGTCAATAAAAAAGAAGAATTCAATGAAGATAGATACATGTAAAAAAGACATTACAGTGTCGTTTCGCCTCCTATCCACACTAACCGGTTTCGTCATTTCCTCCTGAGGCTCATCAGTGGATAGGGGATAATGACGGAAGCAAATGGGAAAGAATTCACAATTTGAGGGAATATCCCTCATGTTGGCGCGGAGGTAATGTATTGACTAGTGGCGCGCTTACCACTCGCGAGGCGCCGGGTTCAAATCCCGGGTCGACTCCCGCCCTGGCCAACCAAGCCTTCTAACCTCCGGGGACGGTAAATTGGTACCAGATTCGTCTGGGAGGATAAAACACTGACTTGTACATCGGCTGGCCACCGCAAGTCATTGTGTAGGACACATCGCATTCAATAAGCCACTACGATTCTGAATGGAAGTAGAATGCGTGCCGCATCCTAAAAGGGATTGATCAGCGACGAATACTTTATCCTTTATCCTTATCCCTCATGTTGCCAAAAAATAGTACGTCAATAACAGCGATCTCTGAAAAAGAAAGGAATAGAACAACATAATTACAGAAAACAACAAATAATGCCCTATACCTGAATTTTTTTGAAGTGTATCCAAGGTGTAGAATAGGATAACAAATATAGGGAGTCACTCAGTCTCAATAGAGGAAGGCGTATTCAAAGAGAATAGTATTGAGAAAGTGACTGAAAGTGTAAATGAATAAAATTGTATAGTACGTAGATAATAATAGCTATTGTGTGAGAGCTACTTATGGCTCTTCATCACATGACACTGTATCATTAACCAACTTTTTAATATGTTTATATTCCTCAGTCAAGGCATATTTATAGCTGATGAAGTTATTTCTATATATGCATTTTAATATATTAGTATTAATGAAATCCCTCCCATAACCGATCTCTTTATGTTTATTATCATATCTTTTAACTTAGGAGCGAAAACTTCAAACCTAGTACATGTGTGGGCTATTCTCCACGTTTCTGTATAAATAACTAATCTTTTTGTAATGTTAGAAATATTAGTGTTCTTATAGGGGTATTTCATAACCTTGAGTGGGAAATTATCGGTTTTGTTATATAATTCTGTCATGATTTTACCATTATTTACCTTTATTTTTAGGCCCAATTGCTGTCTATCACAGTACTATTTGTTTTTTTTCAGTTTTAGCCTATTCTTATACACTTTAACGAACAATGATTCCAATTCAGATTCTTCCTGGTTGCGTACTATGAGCAAGTCATCCATATATCTAAAGGGAATGAATAATTTGCTCTTATTATGTTTAACTTAATTAGCCAATTTAAATTCCATATAGGAAATAGTAGTCTGCCGACAAAGGGCTGGTCCTCTCCTTGTGGTACTCCATTCTTTTATATGAATACATGATTACTGAAAACGCAGTAACTGTTTTTCAGCAGTATTCAATTATATATATCAAATCATTGACACAGTAATATCTGTACTTATTTTTAGGTTTATCTCCATCCGTATAATATACATGGATTAGTGGTAGTCTTAAGTTTGCCTGTATTTTTGAAACATAATTCAATAATCTTAAGCATGTTATTAACTACGGAATCATGTTGTAAATTAGTAAACATGTCTGTGAAGTCCGCAGTATACACTCTTATATATTATGTGCTATATTAGTCAGTTTGGCTTATATTAATGCTATCTATTGACCAATATGTTTTAATTGTCTTATTTCTATTTTGAGTAGCTTTACAATAATTGATGCAGTGCTTTTCGATATAGGTAAAGATAGTGTGTAGCTCTTAAGTCAACGGTTTAATGCTGTTATTACTAGCATCTGTAATGAATCGGTACTCGATAGGACCTTTATGAAGCTTAGCTAGCGCGTATGTAACCGGTAATTCGTCGTTTCGCATGAACACCATATTGTCAAGGTTACAGAACCATCTATGTTCAAGTACTATAGAATCGCATTCTTTATGTGTTATTAAACTGTAAGTATTATTTGTATTTTCATACTCGAATGACCGGTTAATGAAATCATATCTGACTCCCATTTCACTCATTAAAGTTAGTAAACAATGTTTTTTACATATTATGCCATAATTATTACTTACTTTATCCAGTGGGCAACACACACTGGTGTGCAGAACTTTGGGACGAAAGCAGCTTTCGATCACTGTGCCTCTGCCAGACAACATAGCTCGATGAAATTTATATCATATCAAGAGAGAACCTCAACGATATTGTACAGAAAGCAACTGACAGAAACTCGGAATAAGACGAATTGTTATGACATTTTTATTCAGAAACTCGGAATAAGACGAATTGTTATGACATTTTTATTCAACCATGTCGATTACACATAAGTCTTCACGATTTGTCCTCGTACTACAAAAGAAGTTACACGGATCCTAATAGGGTGTGTGATCACCACGGACGGCAATACATGCTCTGCACCACGATTCCATACTCTCCACAAGATTGGTAATGAATTCCTGGGGAAGGGCATTCCACTCCTCAATCAGTGCATTTGACAATTGCTGGATCGTGTTGGTCGTGCTGCAATGCGTCTACCCAGTGCATCCCACACGTGCTCGATGGGATTTAGGTCGGGGGAACGGGCGGGCCACTCCATTCACCGGATGTCCTCTCGTTCTGGAAGCTCCTCCACCTATGCTGTTCGATGCGGTCGCGCATTGTCATCCATGAAAATGAAGTCAGGGCCGATTGCAGCTCTGAAAAGATGGACATGATGTAGGAGAACCTCGTCGCAGTAACGCTGACTGGTAAGGGTTCCATGCTCAAAAATCTGGAGGTCAGCACAGCCATGCAACATGATGCCTCCCCATACCATAACACCTCGACCACCAGTACGATCACGTTCGGCAATGTTTCCGGGGTGTTGCGTGTTCCCACCTCTCACCATATGCGGGTGCGTCCGGAATCACTGCTCAGACTGAGCCCGCTCTCATCCGAAAAGAGCACACGGCTCCATTTCTCATCGCTCTATTCGCCATGCTCCTGGCACCACCGTAAACGGTCTCGCCGATGCGCGCGGGTCAAAGGAATACAACGTAACCGTCGTCGGGCGAAGAGACCACCACCATGCAGTCGTCTTACCACTGTAATGCGTGAGTGGCTTGCCCTAGAGTCCTGTTAAACGTCGTTGCAATAGCCTAAGCCGACTGACGAGGATCTCTTCTTGCCCGCTGCACAATGTAGCGGTCATCCCTTGGTGTAGTTGTCCTTGGTCGGTCACCTCCTCGTCTTCGGGCAGCAGCACAAGGTTTGGAACGCTCTCCATGCACGTGAAACAACACTGTGAGCGATACCGAACTCCTGGGCTACACTCGTCATGGTTCGACCTTCTTCGAGTTTCCCTATGATCCTTCCTCGAGTGAAGTCATCCAGATCCTCTCTTCGGGACGTGATGTATCGAAGGATACTACCACAGTTCTTTGCAGCTACTCGTTGGTTGAGAAAAAAATTTTTTTCTTCATACCCATAGACTACCCCTACAAATCCTATCCGCAGCCTCATCGTAGCGTAGGGGTGAACGGTTTTGGACTATTCAAAAACGTACGAATGCGGAAGGTGCCACGTCAGAGCCTGGCGAGCTACGCGTGGTTAAACTTCTTATCGCCGAAAACAGTAACAGTAATGGGCCTCTTTCCCCTGAACCTGAGGGAACCACCGACAGGGCGACGTCGGCTGGGACCGCTCGGGCGAGGCTGCTAAAATCACAGGGCCAATGGAGATTGAAGTCGCCCAGGACTAGGATGACGATCTGTACTTTCAACGCACGGACGCTTGCATCGGAAGCTCACATCGAGGGTCTGATGTTGCAAGCCAAGATCAAGTACGACGTCATCGGACTGACCGAGACGAGGAGGCATCGCCCGCTACACGCCGTATACGAGACTGGAGAAGAACTGTTCCTCGGAACATGCGACGGTGCGTTGGCGGTGTGGGCGTCCTCGTCAACACGCACTTGGCCATGAACATCGATTCGTACGAAAGTCTGACGACCCGAATCGGACGTTCATCCAGAAGGGCAATGGAGAAGGTCATCCACGACTTCTACTCGGATCTCTTTGACAGCCACGTCCACCTGCAACCATACCGCTTGGAGCAGGATGGATATGTCGTTCCTGCAGTTCTCTCCATGAGAAACGGATTGGTATCTGATGCCCCATTCACGCTCAACGGAACGACCATCTCTGAATGCTCTAGCTATGTGTACCTAGGTCGTGAAATTATAATGATGAATGACCTAGCTCCAGAGCTGAGCAGGAGGAAGCGAGCGGCTTGGGGAGCCTTCAAGAACATCGAGGGAGTAGCGAAGAAGTCGAAGAACACCAAGCTCCGTGCCCACCTCTTCGATTCCGCTGTCCTTCCTGCCTTGACGTACGCCTCAGAGACTTGGACTCTACGAAAGCAGGATGATGCGGTCGGTGTTATTCAACGCGCCATCGAAAGGGCGATGCTCGGAGTTTCCCGCTATACGCAAGTGAGAGAGGGAATCCGGAGCTCCGCACTCCGCCAACGATCGAAGATCGGAGACGCCGCCGCATTTGCCAAGGTTTCGAAGATCAGGTGGGCCGAACACGTCATGCATTTCGAGGACGACCGCTGGACCAGAGCAATCACAGACTGGAATTCCACGGGATGTCAAGCGAACGTCTGGAAGACCGCCTACGCGCGATGGTCAGGACTTCTTCGTGAAAGCTCTGAACGAATGGTATGAAGTTCATCGTGTCCTCGAGCTGAGAGAGTTCATTGGGCAACTCTTGCACGTTGCAGGGACGAATGGAGACGTTACTGGCGCTCGCTCGAGGAACTCGATGATCAACGGGAAGCGACACGTGATACCCATAAACTGCTTCGATTTGCACGGTCGGCCATATTTGGCACATTATTCAAGCTCTTCTTCCACCGAGAACAGTCTAGCTTCCCGTGCATATCCCTTAGGCGAGTGGCAACATGCTCTTACACTTTCATTTACTTCCACCCAGTCATTAGTGTTTTATGTTACTTTATCCATCTCGTCCCTAGGTTTTGCACACCAGTGTATATCGTCTTAGCATCTTATCGTATATCAATAGAGGTTTAATTTTATAATGGTATATTCATACTGTACTATCATATTAATATCTTGAGATACGGGTAAAAACAGGTTCACTGATCTTGTATTTGGATTTTAAGAATCTTATGAACTCTTTAGCTATTACTACATTTTCCTTATCTATTTCTAGTTATATTACTGCCAATTCTATAATTTGTTTTCTTTTTTTAAAAGGTTCCTTAGGTTATCTTCATGTACAGTCCTCATCATTGCGGTCCGGTGGGGCGTGTCAGTGCGGCTGCGTTTGGCGCGGTGCGAAAGTCGTTCTGGCACCAGTTGTTGAAGCGGGCAAGTGACATTACTGTATTCTATCCTCGGTATTACTCGTTTTCTTTTTGTGGCATACGCGTTTCAAAGGCTGAGAACGGCTTCAACACTGTGCACACTCGTACTGACTGAAACGCCCCACCAGTCCGCAATGATGAGGACTGTATAATATTGAGATCACCTGTTACAAAATGTCCTATTCCTTTGTATATGTACTTACTATTATCAGTATTGCTATGTACACAATTATTTTTTATAATATCTATTATCTGTTCATTATCAAGAGTTTTAAGGAACTTGTTGTAGTTATATATCGTACTATAATATTATAGATAAGGGTTTGTTATATTTGAACACAATCCTAACAAGAGTGAATACCACTATTTTGTTTGAATTATTCATGACAGATATTTTAATATATGGGGAAGTAAGTATTTTATTAAATGAAATTTCATTGAAAATTTCATTCGTAAAGTTAACTATTATGTTATGACTTTTAAGGATAGTTTTTTTTTGCAATCCTTATTAACGCCGAAGAAAATGTGCCAATAGACAAAATATTATGAGCCCAGTTTCATTTTCTACAGTTCTTGAGAACTCACTATTAAGTGATAATTTTATAATTTTGTCAATTTGTTGTTTACGTGGACTTTTTGATGTTCTTCTTCCTCTTCTTCAGCGTTCGTCCCGCTCGATCGCGGGGTCCGCTCTTTTGATACAACTACGCCACTTTTCCCGATTGGATGCCTGATCGGGGTGAATGCCGGCTATTTTCAAGTCGGTATGCAACGTGTCGAGCCAGAGCTGTTTGGGACGCCCCTTTGGCCGCTTTCCTGGTACCTCGAGTTCGAGAGCAGTTTTCCGGACGGTGTCAGCCTTCGCGCGAAGTACGTGCCCGTACCATCGAAAGCGCGTTTCACGCATTTTCTCCGCTATGGGGGCTACACCATACTTCTGGCGCACGACATCATTACAGATGCGGTCCGATCGCGTGACGCCCGCCGTCCAGCGCAACATCTTCATCTCCATCACACCAAGGTGAGCCTCAACTTCTTTGCTCGCGGGCCAGCACTTGGCACCATATAACGCGACAGGTCGGACAACAGTACGATAGATCTTTGACTTGAAACGCTCTGGCATTTTCTTGTCGCAAAGGATCCCGTCCAGGCATCGTTGTGCCGAGTTCGGAGCGGGCGGCCTGGGCTATAGAATTAACGGCTTCCTTCCAGGTCTCCTGAACAGTTGTGACTTCAGGTAGTCGAATACGAGAAATCTCAGCTGCCTCCCGCTCTCAGTCGCCGCCACTTTATTCTTTCAGGATCGCATCGTTCTGCACGTCTCGATCTGGAGCTACAAGTCTGAGCGTGCAGATTAGTGGGCGGTGCTGCGTGGCAACGTTTCATACGGTACTACCTTAGCGTCTGTCACGAGTCCTTGGTCGCCATGCCTGATGATGGCGAAGTCTATTTGTGTCTTGGTACTCCCACTGTAGAACGTGATAAGATAAGATGAGAGTCACGTTTACGAAACCTTGTGTTCAGGATGACGAGATTGTGCGACTCTGCATACTCAAGGACTCGCTCACCATTGGCGTTCCGTGAACCGTAACCGAATCCGCCATGATAACATAGCCGTCTTGCAGCGCCCACGTGTCCGTTTAGATCGCCGGCTACGATGATACCGTCTTTTGGTGGCACTTCAGCCGTCTTCTCGTCTAATAGAGCCCAGAACTCAGTTTTTGGCATATGTAGAGAAGAAGTGGTGAAGTCGTTGTTTAGTAGCGACAACAATCTTCATTAAACGGTGGTCGAAACGATTTACGCTCACCGTATCGCGAAATCGCTGAGACACGTTTACGGCCACACCACTTGTAGTTTTCGGCCCGCCACAAAGAACAGCTTGTAGCCGTGGCCCAGCTCTTTCGACTTGCAGCCAGCCCATCTCGTCTCTTGCACGGCACAGAGGTCAGTCTTTCTACGCTCTAGGGCTTCTGCTGACTCATACGATCGTCCACTCAGCGTCCCTACATTCAGCGTCGCAGTACGAGCTTTCAACACATTGCACATCTTTCGGGCTAGCCTGGTTGCTCTCCGATGCCGTCCGTGCAACGAGGACCCTCGCATATTTTTCACACTCGTCAGGCCTTGCGAGTGCGCGTCGGCTCCCGCGGACGCCCTAGCATTATCTTGAAATTTGTAAGGCATAGTTCAACATAGTGATGTGACATAGGGTGTTTTAAGCCGGCCCGTCACGAAGGTCTCTTGCTTGCTGTCTGTTTGTCCGTGTTCTGCTCAGCCCGCAAGAGCGAGCAGGTCCCGGTGGCACCACTTGGAGGAACGGACGTCACCACCTTTACGTAGACTTTTTAATAATCTGTAAAACTCCATGGGCTTTACACTTCGTCCTTGCTCGCAATAGCATCCAATATTTCTTGGCAATTTCTAGAGCCTCCTTATCTCATTCATCATGTTCTTGTGATAATCAGCTACATTGTCCACATTCTCCAAATACTCCTTGTACCATCCGAGTAGTGCAATGAGAGGCGTAGATAAATTGCATAATTTCCTAATTAGACTGCTAGGATGCACTAGATGGTTGAAGCATTTTCCATGTTTAAATTAACTCTGGAAAAACACGTCAAACATCAAAAAGCCTTCAATATAATAGAGTGATAGAAGTTGGTCTAACTCAAAACAGTGAGATAGATAGACTAGATATTCAGATTTATCAGATCTAGAGTGGTCCAAGGCAAAATGTAGGCACATCACGTTTTACGTCAGTGTGAAATTCATTGAAGACTCTTCCAGATAGGGTTACTAGTGCAATAATAGATGTCGGTCGAGAAGTGTTGTGGGATAAGGAGAAGCATCCCATAAGATTCAACTTGATAGCATTAATAAGACAGATGAAATATTAATAAGACAGGGTTTTAATTAATACTATTAAATTTGGCTTCGAAGTCGACGCAAGTAGGCTCAGAATCAGCCAATAAGCGGCGGTCGATGCTTTTATTCTGCCGAGTAGATGTCAAATATACTCCAGTGATCTTTCAAATGTTGACAGTACAGATTTGTTGTGAGCAAGATGGCACTGTGCGTCTAGAAACTTTCAGAACACTCGGGAAAAGTGCGCCTTTACGGCGACATTTTTCATCTTCGTAGCAACTTTTTTTGGTGTCGGAGGTCCCATTCTTCTTCCAGGTCACTGCGAGGAGCAGAATCCCATTTTGGCTTCTGAAAATTATATCGTGGGATTCCTTGAAGCACAAAAATTGTGAAAAATATGGTAGCCTTGTGGACAATGAAATCAGTCATTAGCAAAAAAAAATTGCATACCGTGCACCATGTTCAAAGTTATTGATTGGTAATAGTGGTTGGTATAATATACTGAACTTTAAAAGGAATCGGTTAGGTAAAAAAAAGTTATGGAAAAAAGCGTGGCCGAACACTTCCGAGCGTTCTGTACATAGTGTGGTGAATTTGAATTGAACGTGGTGAGCTTGTTCTAAAAGTGGCGATTTCGGCTTGAGAAAAGGGGAATTCGAATGCTGTGTACTGAAGCACTTAGGATACTACCAGTTCCGATGTGATGATGATCAGAGCACATAAGCACCTGGTGGAAAATGGCAGCGTCATTTTACTCCCCCACCGCTCTTCGGAAAGAAAAGAATGAGGGTCTTATTATGGCCACCAAGCTAGTCGGGCGCCATCTGCGCTCAGCTTCTCGTAGCAGCTGTACAAGGAAAGATTTTGCTCGGAAGAAAGAAGATACTGACGCTTGTCAAATCAACCTGAAGAGATGTTAACAGACTCTAAAAGCTGAGACTCATACATAGTAACAGATGTTTAGGGGTTACACCGACATTCAAAACGGCTTGTGTACGTTTCTACACTCGAAGATAGCTGTACTACTCTTACTCATTACTCATTCAAAGAGGTGACGTAATTGCATTGGAATAGGTAGTCCATGCTCATCGCAGATATTGTAATAACAACTGACAATGTCCGAATAATAAGTGATAAATAGGTAGAACATTTCGTTCTTCCATCACTCACCTTGTGGCAGTCGTACAATCCACAATGTTGCAAAGTAGTAGAAGTGATTGAAAAATGTGAAGCTAGGCGTAAGGTTGCAGTAGATTCATGCAGTACGCCGTTACACAGGCGGTATTTTTAGGTAGCACCGTGATTGGAGGTAAACCGAAATTTGAACTCGCAATAAGGCGTCCAATGAAAACGCCGAAAATTTGTGAATACTCCCCCTTTGAGCGGTCATGACTTTGTTCGAGAAAGAGTATCTAGAATGATAAGAATTGGACTATTCTCTATTTAAGAATTTGAATACCCTCTATTTATTTCTAGATTTATAAGGGATGTGAAAACGTTGTGCCTAAAGAACGAGTGTTCATGCTTCCAAAAACCACACTTCGATCGCAAACAATTCCCTTGTATTAGGTCGTAGCAAAAATAATGACCGTTTTGAAACAAATATTTTAAAATATAACTCGCTTCAAAGTGTTGCCTTTCAATCGAAATAACGACCAAAAGAATCAACACATTTCTGGCAAAGATATTCCAGCAGCGTCAATTTCTGGAGCTCTGGAATCGACGAAATCGTTGAATGCTTTTCTACGTCGTCTTGGTTTCGGAAGCATTTTTTGCGCAAAAAATTTCAAGATGCTTGAAAAAGTGATAGTCCGTAGAAGTAAGGGCTGGTGAGTATGGAGGATGATCGTGGGTTTTATATCCCACCCAATCAGTTTTTTTTTCGTGTCATCAATGAAACATGCGGTTGGGCGTTGTCATGCAGTAGGATTGCGCCCTTTCTGTTGAATAATGTGGGTTGAATCTGATACATTCTTGGTGCATTTTTTCGATTTCCTCTCAGTGCTTCTCTGCAGTGATGGTTTCTCCTGGAGCCAGAAAGCTGTGGTGGATCAAACTGGCTGCAGATCACCAAACAGTCACCACGACCTTTTTTGGTGCAACTTCGGCTTTGGAAAATGTTTAGGAGCTTTGTCTTGATCCAACCACTGTCCTGACCGTCGTCTATTGTCGTATTGGATCCATTTGCCGTCACATCACAATGCGTTGCAGAAAAGGTGTTGTCGTTTTTGTTCCGCAAAAGATAAGACAAACAGACTTTTAGACGACGACATTTCGGTGCTCAGTCAACTCATGCGGGATCCACTTGTCAAGTTTTTTTTTACCTTCTCAATTTTCTTCAAATAATGGTACACTTCCGAAGTCAACTCCCAGCTCTTCGGCAATTTTCCTTGTGGATGCTCTTGGGTTGGCTTCTATCTGAGCCTTCATTTCGTTGTCTTTAACTTTCGATGGCCGACGGCGTCCCTCCTAATCTTCCAGGTTGAAGTCTCCATCTCGGAATTTGTCGAACCACCTACTCATTTGTAGTACCTTCGCCCCATGCGTTGGTGATATTCCTAGCCGCTTCCGCAGCATTACGGCCGAGTTTGTAAACTTCATGGCTTTGATGAACGTTATGAAAGAATCTTGAGTGTCACTACAAGGGGGGCCAAAAAAAAGACATTTCGACTGAGTCACATATCAGCAAAGTTTTCGCAGCCCAGACGGAGGACGTGGATACGAGTACCAGGGCAGAGGATACCCAAGATGTTCCTCTACAAGCAGGAGCTGGCCCTCGCCCACCACCTTCATGTACGCCAAAACATGAAGTCATCTCCAGCCGCAACCTGACTGGAGAAGACCTTTGGAATTCATGTCACCTCCGAACAGCTGCAAAACTTCCAGTATGGAGTCACCCATAAATAGCTACCTGGAGAGCAGTACTCTCGATCTGGAGAACCTCCATCATCGAGCAGCTTCGTCAACGTCGCTACGGTCTAGGACATTATCTTCACCTCAGTCGCCAAGGCGCCAGTTGATGGTGGGGACCGGACTGGAGAGACCGATATTCTCTTTGTTGGCCCCGGACTAAAGGTGACTGGCGGTTAAATTGGGCAACTCGTGAAGAATATCCTCCTCACATGTGGTCGCCCGTACCTTCTTGAAAACTTTGTACTGCTACAGCATTGAGTGCCACCACATGAAATCGAAGGGCGTTGGAGAAACTATTGCCTACTTGTAATGGAAGGGCGTTGAGTACCTGAAGAAGGTGGGATATCTAAGCAGGTAGCCCGACCTTAACCCCTTCAATTACCCGGTTCGGGCGAAGTTCAATAGGGTGGTCTACGGTAGTGGAGAAGTCAACTATCCCGCTGATCTCAGGCACCACATCGCGGTCGCATGCCAGAATCTCTCGATGGCGCTCGTCCAGAAGGCTGCGGCGGATGTCATGATAGTATTGAGATACTCTTCAATAGGGTGACAAAAATGTCCGATAAGAATTCGATAAACTGTAACTTATAGCGCCTCGAAAGACAATGAAGAAAAGTGACTTTTTGGCTCCCCCCTGTATATACCACTTTCAAATTACTTTTCGGACACTTTTCAAACCAAATCGGACACTTTTCAAACCGAAACGGACACTTTTCAAATCAAAAAGGGCACATTTCAAATCAAATCGGACACACCCCTTACAATGGGCAGTTGAGTTCTAGACCACACTAGGTACTGCTGCCAGCTCCGCCCCAACACTCCCGCCCACTTCTTAGCGCGACCGTGGTTTTCCAAATGTTTTATGAATTTGCTTCTTCAATTTTTTTTCACTTTTGCTACTTGACACACACATTTAATTGAATAGGTTTGCTACCGAGACATATATGACTTCGCCCACTTCACAATGAAGTGACGTAAGTACTGAATCTTTATAAGTTCTTTCGACGTCGTTTTTTCCACATTCAATCTTCGCGAAACGGATATAGCCATGCATTTACACTCTAGCACACCAAGCCTCGTCCCTCTGACCACGCCCACATTCGTTTTTGGCGAAATCGCGATTTTTTCTTCCGAATTTTCACTTTTTTAGGCTGCGGCCCCGCCCACTAATGGAAGACTCACATGTGGTCGCCCGTACCTTCTTGGAAACTTTGTACTGCTACAGCATTGAGTGCCACCACATGAAATCGAAGGGCGTCGGAGAAACACTCGCTTACTTGGGATGGAAGAGGACTGAGTACCTAAAGAAGATGGAATATCCAAGTAGGTCACCTGGCCTGAATCCCCTCAATTACCCGGTTCGGGCGAAGTTCAATAGGGTGGTCCACGGTAGTGGAGAAGTCGACTATCCCGCTGATCTCAGGTACCACATCGCGGTCGCGTGGCAGAATCTCTCGATGGCGCTCCTCCAGAAGGGTGTGGCGGGGTATATAGTATTTGATATGCTCTTTGATAAGGTGGTAGAAATGTCCGATAACCAGGGAGACTGGGAGAAATTAATCGTGTTTAAAAGAATGATAAGGGAGTGTTGTAGTAGTGCAGTGTAATGTGGGGAAGTGGAAAGTTAAGGGGGAGAGGGCATCTTTGTGCTTGAGTTGAGCATGAGGAGTCCCTCACAAGCGGTATGATGCCACAAGGTATAGAAAAGAACAACAAAAAGATGGAGTACGTAGATTCAAGTGAACAAGTGGAAGCGTACGCACCGTTCGTGAAAAGGGACGCAAGGTGGTACATGAGGTAGTGCTTCCATCCACTTACGCGCTCTAGTCAACGTGAATTGATACGAGCCCTTACCTGGTTCCCTTCTTATCGAGCTGTCGAGCGGGGAATGAAATATAGCTCATATAAAAGGGACAAAAAACCACGAGGAAACGAGTTTTACTGGCGTTTCCGATAGGAAGAGAAAAATTGGCCGATTAAATCTTCTTTATTATCTGTTTCAATACTTAAACACTGTTGCTGGGCTTCGTTCTGAGTAGCGCGTTGACTATGCATATTTCAACAAGTGATCACCAGATATGCGTCCAGAACAAGGCAAAATAAGGTCAAAAACAGCACCTTACTTTAGTGCTATGGAGCATAAAGTTTCTTCAGTGGCCGCCGCATCTTCCCATCTGCAGTGGACGGTGTGTTTGACGAAGTAGTTGGCTCTCAATAAGACGGCAAACTTAATATGTGTGAGGTCAACAGGTCTACATTGGGAAAATTTTTCCAATTATTGAATTTTTTATTTGTTTTGGTAACTAAGGCGCTTGCGGCCACGCAACCCCAGTCGTTCCTGCAATGCGCTAGTGTTGTTCAGTGGGTTCGCTTTGAGCAAGAAGAATCGACAAGACAAAGAACATCGTATTCGGTTATCCCCAAATCGTATAAAGTGTCCGGCTATCTGATCTTCGAAGTTTTTGCAAATGTGGCGTGTCACTGATCGCCAAACGTCCACAGATTGCGGAGCTCCGAATCCTCTCATAAATTGCGTGCAGCGGGAAACTCTGAGTATCGCGCTTTTGATGACGCTTCGAGTGGTGTTAGCTGCCAGTTCACTCTATTTCCGTGGAGCACAAATCTCTGAGAGGTTGGCTATGGGTGAAAGAGTATAAATTGAAGAGTTGGGCATGTGAACGAGTGTTTTTCGTATTTTCACTATTACTTTGAAATCCTGGAATGCTTCCCGAGCGGCTCGGTTCATCCTGCTCAACTCGCATGCTAGATCGTTCATCATGTTAATTTGCCAACCCAAACGGAGATGTTTGCTTCGCTGAGCAAGAATGGAGCATCACAAACCAGTATGTCCCTCATGATCATCGGCTTCGTCAGGCTCCTCTGCAAACCATCTTCTCCACATTTGCACTCAAACTCGGCCAAAAGTCGGTGTGCTTGCTCGATGGTTGGGGTTATTACCACGTGTAGTCGTCGGCTGTTCGTCTTCATTCCCACGCCTCCCCACTCCATTTGACGCATGATGTTCTCGAGAAGAGTCGCCGAGAGTTTGGGCGAAATGGTAGACCCCCTCTATTTACGTCGATGATCCCTGTGAAATGGTGAAATCCTGGTGTCGCCTGACTGGGGACGTTCTGGTTGCCCGAGTTTCGATGTCCATCACCAAAATCGATGGCATTCTTCATAATGCGATCCTGCATCTACTCTTCTGCCGGTCCTGTTAAGGGTGACTCGTGCGAAAAGTTCATAGAGTGTAGGCAGCGAACAGATTGCCTGGTGATTCCCAACATGGTGCTAATGTCCTTTCTTCTACATTAACTTAGTCCTACTGGTTTTCCAAGAGGAAACCTTGCACTTTGACAGGTAGTGCGCGAACAGTCGAGCTAACGTTTTGGCGAGAATAGCGAAAGGAATCTTCAAATGTTCGGATCCGATCCTTTCGGAACGGGTGTCGCACGACTGTTTAATGACGAGATTACATGCCGGACTTTGAAAGAGAGAACTGAAGGGACGATATGTTTATCCTGCTTCGAACGGTACGATGGCAGGTAGACATTGTGGCCAAAGAGTTTGGAGTAGAAGTCATGGTTGTCCTCCGCCACTGCCCTTCGAGAGGTTGTGATTGTTCAGTCTGACCTGGAGCCGACCATAATGTTCTTACATTTGCCGAACTGGTTGCGGAGTGGGGCTGTATGCGGTTCTAAGCCTCTGCTGCTTCCACCACTAGTCCCGCCCTTCCCTCCTCAAGACCTTCTTTTATTGCTTCTCTGCATAGCTTCGCAAGCTCGGACTTATTTAACAGCGCCGGCGTCTTGTGCGGCTCCACGTTGACGAATCAGCTCGAGAGTTTCCATAGAGAAAAGTTTCCTAGTAGTCTGACCTCTCTGATTTCTAGGCGCGGTTTAAAGATGCTCAAGAAGCTGCTCATAATCCTCGTCGATGTTGTCGACAAAGGAATCTCCTCAGAACCTCGCGAGAGTAGTGAATTCGTCATGACTGATGACACCGCCTCTCAAATTTTGCGGCTATTTCTCCTACATCGGAAAGAAGAGTCTTGTTCAAAGCACAGTTTTGTAAATGTCCACCAGAGGACTACCATACACCCGCGGCGCTGATGCTTTTATTGACGCATACCCGAGGAGCAGTTTCCTGAACGGTGCGTAGCGGATGGTGTCTTATCGTCTTGGCGGCTCCAGTGGCGTCGTACTTGACCTTGCTGGCTTGCATCAGAACCAACGAAGCGCCATCGTTGGTTCCCCCAGATTCAGGGGAATGAAGCCCACAGCAGTCACAGTTTTTGAGATATAAGTTGATTACACATAGCCTGACGGGCTATAACGTGGTACGCTCCTCACAAGCAAGTTGAAACCGTTCAACCCTCACGCCACGTTGAGGCTGCGGATAGAATTCGTGACGGCTGCGGATAAATTGGTGGATGTGGGGTAGGGGGAGGTGCATAAAAATAATGTTACAGCCTTTTTTGTGGAAGCATCCTGTCCATATTCCGATGGTGATGCCTGAGAAAGTGACTTTGGCTCTACAGAGGTTTAGCCTCTGCAGAAGCTCGTAGCCCACAGCGTTAAGGTTTTCACATCAAGCCAGTGCAAATTTGTGATCTTGAATTCAAATTACCAATAAGTTCATGTTTTTAGCTGAGCCTGAGACTTTGGCCAGACTTCAAAAAGTGGGGTAGCTACATACAGCACTGAGACTCATTTTCTTGTTCACTGGCTGGTCCGGCAGAACCGGCGGTTTTTTTCAACTCCTATTCAGGGTACACCATAGTGATATGTGGAATCGTGGTGCCAGTACGACCCGCCCACCCCCCTCCCCCCGCAGGAGCGTCTCGGTACAACCCCCCCCCCCTTCTCCAACACCTACCTATCTTTTTCCCGTGGTTTCCAATTTTTCACTCAAAAATCGTCGAGCGGGGGAGGTCTATACATGAAACAAGAAAAATCACGAAAATCAACAAATGGGGAAAAGGCAGGCTACACACCACCTTTCTAAGCGCCGTCCATTTTTTAACATCGAAGGCGAAACTTGAACGTGAAATTAGCAACATCAAATGACACATAGATGTTTACAAAATGGCCAGGCATATCTGCGGGACCTTACAATATAGTTCAGAATATTGAACTCGTGCCAAGACTTGTATCAACCTTTTCGTCGGAAAGAGAACCGTAACCCACCAGAACGGCTAAACAACTACAACTACCCCCTGCCCCTAAAAACATGTTCTTGCAATGATGTCCCTACGCCACGTATCCTGAGACGATCCATGGAAAGCAGGTTTCGTCGATTTTGAAGGAAATGGGAAATAAAAATGGAATGGAAAAATGTAATCATATACGCAGGGATAGCCGAGTGGTTAAGAGTGTAGACTCATAATCTCACTCTGAACGCCAGAGATAGCCGAGTGGTTAAGAGTGTAGACTCATAATCTCACTCTGAGCCACGAGTTCGATCCCTGCCGAGGCACAAACCTGCCTTGCAAAAATTGCAAAAATGGGGACGATACCAGCGTCAGGCCCAGGTTGACAGGCGCTGATGGGGAACCCGTCACAACAACCATGACAAGTCGCAATAGAATCAGTGTAAAGCTAGGACGTCACCCGGAAGTGGCGCGCAGAACCCTCGCCCGAGTTCTGTGGTCAGTATGCGAGGGCTACCGACGGTGAACGACCTCGCCAAAGAAGCTAGTTCGGATTGGGACCTGAACGGGGATCGCTTACCGGGAAGTCTCGTGAGGTTGCCGACCTCATGAGACGCAGAAAATCCAAGTCCTATGCCTGCAGAAACGCGATGGAAGGGTGCGAAGGCCCGCGAGATTGGAGAACGCGTCAAACTCTTCTACAATGGAGCAGACACCAAACGGAATGGCGTTGGCATAGCGGTGGCAGAATCTCTCAAGGACTGCGTCTCCACTGTGAACAGGATCAGTGACCGGATTGTGGGAGTGAGAATGGACACGAAGGAGGGGTACTGGCAGTACTGACCGTGTACGCACCACAATCCGGTTGCTCTGAAGCCGAAAAGGATGAGTTCTACCTGACCCTGGACGAGGCCATAAGATCGGTTCCGGAAGAGGACTATCTCACCATAGCTGGAGATCTGAATGGCCATGTTGGAAGGACAGAAGGGGTCTAGAAAGGGTGCACGGAGGTCAAGGAATAGGACAAAGAACGCTGAGGGAGACGAAATCCTTGACCTAGCAACAGCCCAACGCTTAGCAATCTGCAGCACCTTCTTCGCGAAAAGGAGGACCCAAAAGGTAACGTACAGCAGTGGGAGGAGACAAACGGAAATCGACCAGGTCCTGGTAAGAAGATCGTCTCTCAAAACCATCAAGGATATCAAGGTACTGCCTGAGGAAGAGCTGGGCCCTCAGCACAGGCCTCTCCTGGCAGACATCGCCATAGACCTCCCCAGAAGACAAGGGTGAGAGCAGAGCGAAGAATTCGGTGGTGGAATGGCAGGGTAGAAAAGGATAGCCTCGGCGAAGAATACTGGAGGCTGGGCTCCCAGACCCACATGGGCCAGTCCAGGACACCTGGACCTACGCAACAGAGGTCATCCTACAGTGTGCAAGGGAGGTCCTGGGGGAGACGCGCGGGTGGTATCAGAGGAGACAAGGCAGCCTGTTTCTGGAACGAGGATGTCCAGAGGATCGTCAGGCAGAAGAAGGAAGCATACAAATGCTGGCAAAAGACACAGAGCCCAGAAGACTACGCTGCCTACAGAAGCTGCAAGCGACTCGCTAAGGCGGCCGTTGCTAAGGCTAAGAATACGGAAATGGACGCCCTGTACGACAAGCTGGAAGGCCGAGAAGGGGACAAGTTCGTCTTCCGCCTGGCTAAAGCTCGGCATCGCGCCGCTCAGGACATCAGGGTCGTAAAGACTGTAAAGAGCAGCAACGGGGCCATCCTCAGGAAACCAGCCGAAGTCAGGAAGAGGTGGGAAGAATACTTCGAGGGACTTCTGAACGAGGAATTCCCTCGCAAGGATAGCCCACAGATAGAGGCGACGGCAGGTCCATCACTCCCTGGACGAAGGATGAAGTTCGCCGGGAGCTAGGGAGAATGAAAACTGGGAAAGCAGTGGGTCCAGACGCGGGTACCGATAGAGGCATGGAAGGCCCTCGGAGAGCATGGGGTGAGTTGGCTCACGCACTTCCTAAACAACGTAACAGCTGAAGGGAGGATGCCGAATGCGTGGAGGAGCAGCACAATCGTTCCCATCTTCAAACAGAAAGGGGACGCGACGGAGTGCTCCAACTACCGCGGCATCAAGTTGACTCCCCATACCATGAAGCTGTTACGAGCGCCTGGTCAACACAAAGCTGAGGGAACTTGTCTCGATCTCGTAGGAACAGTTCGGCTTCATGCCCGAGAGGTCCACCACCGATGCCATCTTCATCGCCAGACAGCTGATGGAGAAGTACCGAGGAGAAGCGGCGACCCTGCTACCTAGCCTTCCTGGACCTTGAGCAGGCATTCGACCGCCTGCCAAGGCCTGTACTCTGGAGAGCGCTCAGAGAACGTAACGTTCGGAACACCTCATCTCCATAGTGAAGGCATGTACGATGGGGCTAAAGCAGCTGTACGCACCCCTCACGGCTTAACAAAGGAGGTAAACATTACGGTTGGGGTACACCAAGGGTCAGCCCTCAGCCCGTTCCTCTTCCTCCTGACTCTAGATGTCATGGCAAAAGAACTCATGGAGGGACCACTGAAAACCATCCTCTGTGCTGACGACATCGCGCCTGATAGCGGACAGCAGGAGGAACTTGAGGACAAAGTGCAGCGGTGGCAGGATGTGTTCGCTGCGAATGGACTCCCGGCTGAACGTAAAGAAGACCAAGTTCCTGAGCTCCGAAGAGTGCGCCGAAGTCATCGTAGATCGCCATGGCGAGAGCATCGAAAGGGTCGAGGATTTCCAGTACCTGGGGAGCAACCTAGCAGCTGATGGCAGCGTGGACCAGGCGGTGACGGCCCGAATCAACGCAGCCTGGATGAAATGGAGGAGTCCACTGGCATCCTGTGCGACCGCCGATGCTCGAGAACACTCAAGGGCAAGGTGTACCGGGCTCTGATAAGGCCTACAATGCTCTACGGCAGTGAGTGCTGGCCTATCTGCAAGAACCATGAAAGGCAGCTCCACTCAGCTGAAATGAGGATGCTGAGATGGGCTGCGCGCTAGACACGACTCGACAGAGTCAGAAACGAGGACGTCAGAGCAGTCACACAGACGGCTCCTATCCAGCTGAAGGCACGAGAGCAGCGACTGCGATGGTACGGTCGTATACTGAGGAGGCCTGAAAACCACCCAATAAGGAAGGCATTGGAACTCGAGGTAGAGGGCAAAGCGACCACGAGGAGCCCCGAAGAAAAGGTGGAGGGACGTCATCAAGAGGGACCTCACTGAAGTGAAAGCCACAGCAGAAGATGCAGTGGATCGGAACAAGTGGCGACGTCTAACAAGATCAGCGGACCCTGCGACGGCGCGGGGCTAACGCTAGGGAGAAGAAGTAAAGAGAGCTGAAGACGAAACAGGCACGAAAAAACTAAGCGGTACATGAAAAACACACAAAATCACGAGAATAAATGAAAAAATGGCTCATGAGGCGGCAGAATATCAAATGCTGATGAGCACGCTGCAATGTCTTTTTCATTGAGAGCGATCCGTTTTGGAGTTGAAGACTTCTTTTCCTTTTTGGCTTTTTCACTTGATTCTCGCGAGTGGTCGATATCGCTCAGTGAAAATGTTGAGGACCCCTGCTGTTATTATTGTGAGGTCGGTTACCGCTTAGCGAGTGTTTTCAGAATTCCTGTGCAGTTACCGTGACTTTTTCAAGTTCGTATTTGACCAGCGATGACTTCTCTTGAGCGAGGAATCGAACACTTCCCGATTGGAGCGATTAATAACGGCTCTATTACGGCATTTTCGGTCATTTTTCCCCGTTTTTGCTCTACTGTCGTGATATTCAGTGCCTCTGCTCCCGTTCGCTGAAGAACCAGACTTTTGTGCTCACTGCCTTTGACGAAAATACGGCAAAGAAGAAAACAGTAGGGTAAATAGTCACCATTCCCGATGTGCCTAGATTGTTTCACTTCGTGCATTACACCATTTCTGGGAGACGAAGCTCTTCAGTTTAAAGTGGTTTAAATCGATTAGTTTGGTAAATGTTTCTAAACGCCCAGATACTCAGTCGGTAAAATTCGCAAAACACGCAACATATACGGCTACATCATGATGATCACCGCAGATACCTTCACGCAATGCAATGCGGGCACAATCCAGAGAGAAAGAGGCGCGGCCTTGGGCAGAGCGGAGCGCAGAGAGCACAAGACAGCGGTGACTGCTGCCCTGCCGCGGCACAAAGTGATTGCAGCAGCCGTTGCGTCCCGGTGAAGTCTGCAATTCCGCATACCTTTTCAGAGGGATCACGACTGTGGTCACTAAGAGGGGGGGATGTGGGTCGTACAAACCCGCCAACTTTCGTGGCGTCATACTTGACCTTGCCTGCCCCTGAGATAAAGTGCGCCGAGAATTAGGTACATGAGGAAAGGTAACGAACGAAAAATCGTTTCGACTAATACCTTCGACCTCTACTGCATAAACAGAAATAACAGCGTTGATATTTCAAAATATTCAAAGGTCTTATCGTTGCAAGGAAATAATGCAGCTGAATCTGAAAAATGAAATTCCGTACAGCTACTCCACCTTAACGAGATGTACAAGCACAACAGCTTCGAGAGGTGCCAATGAGAAGGCATATTGCAACTACGGCTTATTAGAGTTCCAATCAAGACACGGTAGTCCCGCTAACACTGCGAACATCTTTAGCTTGGTTTCCAGGAAGATGAACATTGAAAGACTAATGAGTCCTCGCGACTCCCACCGACAATTTTGGCGTCGTAGCACAAAATTTTCAACAACCTAGCGCTGTGTTGGTATTGAGCTCATACCTTCACAGAAAAGTATAAGTCACTGAAACTGTGAGCGGCTGATCTGCCTTGCATTTGGGCCGGTGGATGTATTCGTCCAAACTATGGTCTCATAGGGATATGTAAATCCCACTGTTGATGTTACGTCCAGTTGGTCTCCTGAAAATGGTCATTCCTACTGCTTACTGCTTCCTTATTCAACAGTCATATACGAGCGAGCGCGCACACTATGAGCTGTTCAGGAATTGTGTTCATCACTGACACATCGAGTTCCTGATCTTTAAAGGTATCACACGAAAACGAGTATTAAGAACTGTACTGTGGATGGAGACATATACAGAAGTAATTGAAGAGTTAGATGGTGCAACAGAATCTCACAACAAGAGGAAAAGACGATGCAGTCTAGGAATTGAGGTGGATAAAGCTATCTTAAAGGATCAGAGTAATTTTATTGGCTGTATTACCGCCCCGTAATAAAATATATTGCTCACTGAGTGGCGGTGGCCCACTCCGCCAGCGAGTGATATCGTTTGGATTCACTAAGATTTCCGCTATAGGCGTTAATTATTAGGTTGTCCGGAAAGTTCTTAGCGTTTTTGTTGGCACACTATTTTTGTACATTCACTGCTATTTAAAAACTCTTTCTGCCTTGCTTCTCCGTAGACAATCCTGTAGAGAATTTCTTGCGCTATCTGATGGTATAATTGCCGTTTCACCATTGCTTATTGAACTCCCTTTTTTCAAGATTTTTTCAAACATGTGAAAAGAGCACTTCGGACGATTTTTTTTCTTCGACTATAAATTGGGGCAATCCGCAACCGAAACAGCTCAGCAAATTAACCAGGTGTGGGGGCCCAATAGTGCTTGAGAAAGCACTGTGGCTGCAATGGCTCAAAAAGTTCGTTCAGGGAGATTTCAGCATTGAAGATGAACCTCATGGCAGTCGACCTAAAGCAATATCTGACGAGGATTTTGAGGAGATTTGAAGGCTGACCCATGCCAAACAGTTCGAGAGATTGCAGAAAAGCTAGGCGTTGGCAAATCCAGTGTTGTAGATTGTTTGAAACGCATTGGGGAAGGTGAAAAAACCCCCGACAATTAGGTGCCCACAATCGGGAGTGACCGGCAGGAATCGGACGTCTCGAGGTTCCTTCTTCGCTGCTTTTGCGCAAAAGAATTGACCCGTTTTTGAACCGATTTGTCACCTGTGATGAAAAATGGATCATGTATAGATAACAGGAGATGTTCGCGGACAGTGGTTTGGATTTGGAGGAAGCCACCGAGGTAATTTTCAAAGCCGAACCACGAAAAAAAATTCTGGTCAGGTTTGGTGGTCATCGGCTGTTTGTAATCCACTATAACTTTTTTGATCGCCAGGGCCTAAACCTCACAGCAGAGCCTACTGTGAACAAACCGACCCAATGTTCCCGAAAATTTGTCAGCTGCAGCCAACACTTATCAAAAAGAAAGGGTCCGATTCTTTTGCCATGACAACGCCCGCCCAAACGGTTTCACAAATCACTATCCATAAATGAACGAATTGAGGGTTGAAGTTCTGCCTCACCCCACCATATTCTCCAGACCTTTCACCAACCGACTGTCACCTTTTCAGACATTTTCAGAACTTCCTTGCTGAAAAATACTTCTTCAATTAAGACCGCAGGCAAAAAAGACCTTCGTAGATTTCGTGGATTCTCGACCACCCAGTTTTTTTTCCTTTTATGGGATTTCTCGACTGCTGTCAGCATTGGCAAAAGTGTGCTGATTCGAATGTGCTATTTCGATTAAATCCGATGAGTATTAAGAAGTTACGATCGCTTTTAAAGTGAAACACCAAAAGCTATAAGAACTTTCGGCGACAACCTAATATGCGAGTGCTAGTGGCCGTAGTCAGCTTCCAATCTACTAACTACTTAACCAAGCAACACTATGCGCTTCACTGTCGGTTTTTGGTGTCTATTCAAATCTTGGTGCTAAGCTTCTGTACTGGTGTCTTGCTCAGTTCTCTAATTAAACATGAAATATGTATAAGTTACTAACCTTGGAATTAGGTTGTTAATGCGATAGATAGATAATGAGGCCATTCCACTGTATACCGCATGTGCTGTAATAATAACAGTCCCTGATCTACTTCAAACAATGCCGTCTTACCAGTAATTAAATGCAAGGCCAGTTGCAACAATATGTCGCAAGGAAAGTGCCGTTCAGGTCTTCAACTGTTCCGATATCCATGAAATTCCCAAATGTCGGTTTTTTAATGTACCATGTGTAGAGGCTTTTGTACATACACAGTAGTGCTCAAAAGTATTCGGACAAACTCTTTTTCGCCCACAATTTCTTCCTCAAAGGATCCATTCTAAATGTAAGTACGTTATACCTACCAGTGCTACCAGTAAAAAGTAGCTGCCTATGAACATAGTGCACGGTCTGTAACTTTCCGCTTAACGATTAATTTCACTGTGCACAAGGCTACCATCTTCACAATTTTCAAGCTTCAAGGAGTTGAATGACATTATTTCCATTTGTCGAAACGGAATACTCTTCCTTGCAGTACCTGGACGGAGATTGTGACCTCGGACACAAAAGTTGCTTACGAAGATGAAAAATGTCGCCATAAATGCGCAGTTTTCCCCAGTATTCTGAAAGTTTCTAGATGCACTGTGCCATCGTGCTCACAACAGTAAGACTGTACTCAACGTTTGGAAAACAGCTGGAGCACATTTAACATCCATTCGCCAGGATAAATGCATCGGCTGCCGCTTGCAGGCTGCTCCAGCCTGCTTGCATCGACTCAGTCAACTTGAATAGTGTTAATGAGACAAATATTAGCAAATGGATTGTTGGAAGAACATTGAGAGTGTTCTATGGTAGGTGTGCGATCAAGGACCCGGTGTACAGGTCAGACATTCAGGGTCAAAGCAAAGGTCGCTCTTCGCCACCTTCACCAAAACTGAGCGCTGAAGGCAACGTCTAACCCACTAACGGGAGCGGGCTCATAGTTCTTGAATCTGGTGTTGTCAAGTATGTTAGCCGTTAACTCAGCGATCTGAACACTCCTGCAGGGCATTGTCCACACCGCTCGATTTTCAGTGAAGAAGACGGAGAGCGACCTCTTCCTGGACGCTTTGAAATTCTGAGCTGAACAGCGCGTTCTTGATTGTACACCTACCCTAGCATTCGCACTGTTCTTCTAGCAATCCATTTGCTTGATGCGTTCATCCTGACGAACAGATGTCAAATATACTCCAGTGGTCTTTCAAACGTTGACAACACACATATTACTGTGAGCAAGAAGGCACTGTGCGTCTAGGAACTTTCAAAATATTCGGGAAAAGTGCGCCTTCACCCGACAGTTTCCATCTTCATGGCAACTTTTTTGGCGCCCGAGGTCCCATTTTTCTTTGAGGTCACTGCAAGGAGGAGAATTTCGTTTTGACAAATGGATATAATGTCATGGAACTTTTTAAAACTCGAAAAATGTGAACATTATGGTAGCACTGAAATTAGTCATTACGCAAAAAAAAGTGCAGACCGTGTCTCAGGTCCCAAGTCAACCGCTTTTTTTCACTGGTAACAATGGTGGGTATAACATAATGAAGTTTTAAAGGAATCGGAAAGGGTGAGAAAAAAAGTTATGGGCAGAAAAGCGCTTGGCCGAATACTTTTGAGGACTACTGCTATTGTTGTATTTCAATTTGAATCATAGTTTTTCTCATTTTAACAAGTGAACAACGCACTTTGAGATTTTCCTGCGTTTCTCTCTCGATTGGTATGGCAGAGAGCAGCTACTTTTTTTGTTACCGTTCGCAGAAGTTGTAATTACATTCCAACTTCTCTGAAGCGTTCTCAAGCGCTCTCATGTTGCTTCATAACGGTAACATTTCAGAGTGCTGATAAAAGATTCATCCAAACTACTACTTCCTACCGCGATCCCGCTAGTGTACCCTGCTTCTAGGCGATTCTAAAGGTGTTGCGCGTGAAGTCGGGAGGGTTGTAGGTCAGAATGGCCGCAACGCTCTATAATTGACGCATGTAGCAGAATCTCTGTGAGTCCAAACGGCATCACTCACCGCGAGCGAAGTGAGCCACCACCATCCCTCTCGAGAGCATCGCAGACTTGCTAGTAAAATTGTTATGCCTGTGAGGCCATGTTCTCGGTCATGACTATCGCATTATCTTTAATCTCTGGTGCTGCCTTTCACTCTATCCTGCAAAGCGCTGATCCATGTCAGCTGATTATGTAAATTAATAGTCATGCTCATGTTTGCCTAAGGACCGTAACGTGACCCGATTGTAGATTCTTTTCCCTTCCAAACAGGAAATAGTGGATCACTTCAGTGCCTCGATGGCCATTGGACCTGTAGGTGAAATGTGAAAATTTTCAGAACGGAGTTGTTGACGGAACAAAACGATCGTATGCATGAACTACATGAAAAAAATAACAGGAGAATCAGGCATGTGTTCTTATTTATATACGTTACTTAGCTCAGAAAAAAGAAAAGTTTGATCCTCTCCCTCTATCCTCATATTGGAACGTCTCTGTCCTTGAACATTGCTGGTGAGCATTTGCGAAGTTTCTGGTCGAAAAGTTGCCATTACGAAGGGAAAGATTTTGTAGAAGCAGCTTTGCACGCTTTCATGGCTTGGGGGTAGAGTCAGAAGCATTCTTGTAATGGAGCTCTCGGCTATGCGTAATGAAACGCTGCAGCGGGCGTGAACGTGGAATCCGAATTAGCACTTGTATTATGTCGTCCGCAGAGTTCGGATTAGCAATTGCGGTGCCAAAATTTCGCCCAATTTTTAACACTTTTGTGTATTTAATTGTTCTCCCTTCTGATAGACATCTGTCAACAGTATAATCATTTGCCTGCTATTTATTTATCTTCTCTCGTTGAATGTTGGTCAGAGTAGGAACCTGTACTTGACACGGCATGCATATTGTGAAATGTATTTTTATTTATTTATTTATTTATTTATGCGTACTGCGACGCGCCCAGTTAACAGCAGGTGACGAAGCAACTGAACAAAACTCAAGATTAATCAGAAAAACAAACAAAAAAAGCAAATCAATGAAAGGAAAAGAAATATTAAATAAAAACTACTAGAACTGTATGGCGAAAGCATGCGAGAAACATGCGAGGAAACAAAAAGATGCTGAAACCGTGGAGATGAACAGAAAAAACGGAAATCTTGTAGAAACAGTCGAATAAGAAAAGGCCTTTTTGGTCAAAGTAGCGACTAAGAAATGAGGAGCAGCCACGAAGTGATCAGTCTAACAGGAGTCTGCCGTCACAACCGTCTAAACAGGGTCTGGCAACACTAGAGAATGAGTCCATGTGGTACGACGGCTAGAGATGGACTAGGAGCTAGCGAAGCTACAACCACCTACACCAACTGGCCAGGTGCCCTTAGCCGCCACATCAGGGGTCATGGGAGTTTGCCGGCACTTCGAAACACGAGTATGCCAGCTGACCTCGTGGAACCGACAAACCAAGCAGAAGTAGCTACCAGCAAGCTTAAAGTCCCAGACTCTCGCACGAGAGCACCACTGTAAGACAATTTAAGGTGATAATCCGAAAAAAGTTCAAAATGCAGAGAGAACGACGTGGTGGCGGCAGCAGGAGAGAGAACCAAAAAAGTCAGTTCCTCAGTAACGACGCGTCTTGACCAATCAGACCGAAAACACAGATATCACGAGGAAGTACTCAATCAATCCATTGCAGGGACCTACCCTTTACCCCACGTCATCAAGACATAAGTGCTCTAAGAGATTGCAATTCATAAGTTGTCCTCTGAAATGTACCGAATCTCTACAATCGAAGAGAACGTAGAAGGTAGAAGCGACAGCCAACGAGTTGCCGCGGAATGAAACTGTTATGCCTGAGCTGCCTGTGGTGTTTACCAATCTTGTGCCCGTACATTTGAAAACAACCGCGACGTCCATTCGTAGGGCGAAAAATCCAAAATCTCGACGGGCGGAGACGAAGTTCACCTTTAAGTAACTTGAAAGCAAATACTAAGTCAGCAACAATCCTCCTATGGAAAAGACTCTTCAAATTCAATTCGCGAAGGACGAACCTGATAGGGTGTAACGATTCCGGATAACCAGAGTCAGGAAATACCTTATAATACAAAATTCTAGTGAATGTCTTTTGCACTGATTCGAGCTTTCGAATGTCTCTTCACAAGAAATGGATTCCAAACCGGGCTACAATACTCCACGATGGGGTAGTATATACGATTTTGTAGAGTCTTATCCATAGTTTAAGCTCAGTGCAATGAATATTTCTGAATAAAAGGTAGACCAACCTTAGTGCTTTGTTGCTAATTTCTTGAACGTGTTCGCCTCCAACTCAACTTCCTTGAAAGTATGATTCCTAAGTCTTTTACCGCTCGCTATGTCGCAAAGGGGTCTTGTTCGGAAAGACAATATCTAGGCGCCTTAGTTCCTAGGGAAAACAGCGCCGTTTTATTGTAGTTTATTTCGAGACCCCAGCACTCCGCCCACGCGAGCATTTTTTCAACGACCTTGTTCAGAGCTAGCTGTGCCTCAAATCTGCCGAGCTCCTCATAAGTTATCGCCACTTTGACATCGTCAGCAAAACAAGCCACGGATATTTTGCTGTCACTTTTGAGGAAATTGGGCAGATCATACGTGTAAATGAGGAAGAGGAGAGGTGACAGGATGCCCCCCTGGGGACCCCAGAGGTGCATTCTCTCACTGTTGATAGGCTACCTCCAAAGCGGACATTCATCTTCCAGCCATCTAGGTAAGACTCGAACCATTTCAAAGCCATATTTCTAACTCCAATGGACTCAAGCTTTGCCAGTAACTTGAGTGGCATACCTTGTCAAACGCTTTACTCATATCAAAATAAACAACATCTACATTTTTTCCACTGTTGAGGGCTTCCGTCCAAGAGTGCGTACAGTCTATGAGTTGCGTACACGTGTGGACGCACCGGGAAGGAAGCCGTGCTGTTCAGTGGGGATCAGCTGAAGTTTCGAAACCAATGCGAAAGCTTTTCTTTCACTATCTTCTCCATTATTTTCAGCGGGGTCGGTAAGATACTTATAGGTCTAAAATTCGATATGAGATTGGAATTGCTAACTTTTGGCAGGGGTGTAACGAACGAATTTTTCCAAACGCTAGGAACTTCACCAAGAAGGAGACAAATATTGAGTATATGAGCAAGGGGGATAGCCAGATAATCGGAGAACTCTTTGTAGAACACTTGAGGTATGCCATCGGCTGTGGGAGACATGGACCGTTTCAAAGAGCGGAGATGTTGAGCACTACCTGGGGAGAAACAATTGGCATTTCAAAGCATTCGTTAGAGACTGATGGCAATGATTGTATACCACTGCTTGCCTTTCCAAAAACACTGGCAAAGTAGTCCGCGATAGCTTCCGCTTTGGAAGCATCAGTTGAATACTTGCGCCCATCGGAGTCTACCAGGATATGAGACACGTGCGAAGTCGATTTAACTTTTTTAATAAACTCGTAGAGCTTCTTCATATGGTTACTTTGAGCCATATTCCTTACTTTGTGTGCCAGAAAACGCTTCAAATGAAAGTCAAGTTTACGCGAAACCTCAATAAAAAAGCGGATTCATAGAAGGTCGCTTAAAAGAATGGAACAGCCTTTCACGTTGTTCGAAAAGATTAACGATATGTTGGCGGGGTAACGACTGGATGCACATTTCTCGAAATATTTAATGGGCACGTGCCGAGAAATAATGTTGTGAATGACACTGGCAAACGGTTATATGCATCATCAGCATCAGCGTAGAAATTTAAAACTTCTAACCAGTCAATGTCAGAAAGGGCTTGCCTAATTTTCCCTTTATCGGCATGCAAGAAATCAATGAAGCGTGTCAATTTGTTTTGAAAGCCGCATTCGGATATATTAAATGAAATCCATATCATGGTCTGAGCTCCCAAAAGGTGCACGAGCTGAAATATCTGAGATGAAATTGCCGTCTGCCAAAATGATGTCAAGAATTTTATTTCCTCTAGTGGGAAATGTTACTAGTTTCCTCCAAAGAAAGACCTTTCAAAAGCATTAAGAAACTTTTGTGCTTCGCGAGTTGAGCGCCACATGTGAAACCAGTCAATAATTTAGGTTCAGATCCCCCAGAATGGTCACATGATGCGGAGAGGTCGAAACTAGGTCAGAAATCACTGTAACTAGTTGTTCATCTTGAGACAGGGTAGACTGTGGGGGGCGATATATGAGGAGGAACCTATGATTACGAGAGGATGGCAAAAAAACATCAAAGCAGAGAACATCGGCGCTAAGAACCTTACAATCGAACTTGACTTCATCATAAAGGAAAAAGTTGTGCAGGAGCGCACATACTCCTCCCCCGGTCTTCCCAACTCTATCTTTGCGAACTACTGAGTATGGGAAGACCGAGCAGAGTTCAGAATCAGCAATTTTGCTAGTTAGCCAGGTCTCGGTGATAAAAATAATGCCAGGTTTGAGTATTTCAATGAGACAGTGGAGGTCATGAATCTTGTTCTTCAAGCTACGAGCGTTAAACAAGAAACAGGAAAAAAAAACTCGTACGCGAATACACTAGTTTTTTGACAACGAAGGAGCATTGCTTCCCCTTTTGGCTAAATTTGGAATATCCTTAGTCTTCACAAGTTCACCTCTGTAAATTACATAGACTCGCTCACCTTCTTTCCTGTTAAGTTCACGTGCTCTCTCCCGTAATTCGCGATCTTTCTTGCGCTCATCAATAGTCATTGATTTTCTAATATATACATCCCTATATTCGTGCATCGAGCGCAACCTATGTGCCTTAGACAAAATGTCAAAGGAAATACGTCTAGAATAAAAAAATTTTTATGAAATGTGCGGCGACTCGTTTTCAGAGGTCAAGCGTCAACTCGGAAAAGGGTGACACCAAAAGATTTCTGACGCCTATTTCACGTCGTGTCGTTGTTTGGCATTCGAATATTTTCAATTCTTGCAAAGAGTATTGAACAACTGGGTTGACCTATGAGTTATGGCGCTTTTTTTTCGCTCACCTGAAAATTTGCATGAGAATTGTGGCTTCTCCTAATGTGTTCTACTTCAGTTCATCAGAACGAAATACTGGGTAGATACAAATGTTAGTTTTTAACACCACTTCCTAGCACTGGAATACTCTCCTCAACAGAAAAGCAACGTTTCGATCACCTTGGTAATTTATGTATCTAAATCACAAAATATTTCCACAATGATGTCGATGTGAAATGTTTACCTCGTTTGAACTACGTGAGAAATCACGTAGTATTGGAGGACTAATAGCTTTATTATTATGTTGTAAGTATTCTGTATGATTGATAGAATGAAACTCTCCCAAGTCGGTTATAACACTGACGACGTTTCGAGCCTGAGGCCCTTCTTCAGGTGTACAAAATCACGTACACAGCGTGCACCAACATCAATTTAACTATTTCACATGCACTGCAGGAAATTCGAAGCAGGAAACAATCAACACGACTTCCTGTGGGAGGAGGGGAGGGTCGGGGTGGGAGCGGGTTCGAGAGTGTGCTGCAAAATGATACGAAAACAGGGAATACGCAGCGTTGACGACCTCCCCAGCTATCCTTTTCTGTAGAAATGACATGCACATGAGAAATTCGAAATCACCTAGGCAATTTGTTAATGCTGATGGAGCAGGTCAATGAATATGTACTGAGCCTACTTAATCTTGGCACTAGATTCGCGCCGAGGCCAGTCCAACATTTTTATCAAAGCTGAGCGAATTGCAAGCCAATGTTCTGAGAGTGTCGGACCATCATAAAACACTCAGTGTTCCTTACAACATGATTCACGCGGAATATTGTTTGTGGAAAGCTATGTCACTTGGACGCTCTTTACGATTATCAGTCGGCGACAAATGTAAAGGATTTGTTGCTATGTCACGCAAACGAGACATAGCTATCTGAAGCGGTCTTATCAGACGTGTCAACGTATAATGTGACTACAAGAAACCGCTACAGACATGGGTGTTCCAAACGCAAAGAGGGCACTTTGTGAACTACTGTACAATTATTTATTGTTTTGAAAAAGTTTCTTAATGACAAAAGTATGTGGACACCTAAGGAAGTCGAACGTTTGGCTCCAGATCTGCACTCCATTTTTGTGGTCTCTAGTCCCCATTAACCTGCACTCATACCTCGCTGTGGTGGTCCTCGCTACGACTACGAACAAGCTCGGATTCGAGCTTTCAGTGCTGCAGGACACTCGAATAGAGAAATTGCAAGATAGCTTGGACTTTCGGCGACGTGCGTTGGTATATACCTCCAGTATCCTGATGGCTACCACACAGTACCTGTTTCGAGGCACCCACGATCTTTGTCCGCAAAAGACATCAGAAGAATAGCCTCAAACTCCCCGCTTTCTGTGGCACAGATCCATGCCGCGATAAATCTACCGGTCTCAAAAATGACTATATGGCGCTCTACTAGATCAAGTGAGCACATCACTCGAGAGACCATGAAGAAAGTTCCCTGTCTGACTGCCAGGCAGCAGCTGGCAAGACTGAACTTTGCGCGTGCAAAAATGGCGACGTCGTGGGACAAGGTGCAGTTTCTTGAGATATTTGTAAAATCAGAAAGGCAACATCTTATGCGCATTTATTTCTTAGGTTATCTTCACTGACAAGAAAAAATCAATCTCGACGGTCCAGATGGATATCAGCATCACTGGAAAGGCCTTTGTAGCGATTCGTTGGTGTTCTCGTAACGAAATTTCGAAAGCGTCTCTTTGATGGTACGGAGGTGCGTTTGTTGGAAGCGGAGGAAGTTAGAGCTTGCCATCCATCGCGCTGTATGAACCAGACAGGAATACAAGGAGCTGCTTGAGTCTAACCTCTTGCCTTTTCTGAGCGGCCACGACGCAGGAAACATGTGATCCAGCAGGACAACGCCGCCGGGCATGTTTCAAATTATACCAGAAACGGCTCCAACGCCAATGGTATCAAGTGGTGGATTGGCCAACGTGTTCTCCTGACTGCACCCAAACGATAGTCCTGCGGGGAATCATTGGTGCGACGAATCTAACATGAACAGTGGGCAGTACAACAGCTTGCGAGGCTTGAAGGAGGCAATACTTGCTGCATGGGAGGAAATCGACGAAGACACCATCTTCTATTCTCCACGATACATTTGTTTTTTTTGGTAAGTGCCACATACTCTGTTATTAAGAAACTTTTTCAAAACCTAAATAATTGTTCAGTAGTATACAAAGTGTTTAGAAGTAGTGTGTTCCTATGATTGCGCTTATTAGGAATTTCAACAATAGAGGTGTTTATGGATTTTACTGGGATATCTACACGTCGGATCGCAGCTTGTCGCGGGCGCTCCTCCTTCTGTGGACATGGCCCGGCTTCGCCGGGTGGGCGCGATTTGCTACGTGCTAAGTTGTGGATCCGTTGGACCAACCACATGTTCAGAGGAATGTTCTGCATCGGCAAGAACTGAAAAGCAGCGCCCCACTTAAGATACACTCCGAGCCATTGTACAAGCAGCTCGCGTAGCAGCTGGACGTGAGCTCGGCACGTGGGTTTCTTCATGCCTCACGATTCATCGAAATAGCGCAGTATCGAGGAGTAAGTTAGCACTAAAGAGAACGAGGATAGCTCGGCGTCCGGGCGATTCCGAATGGTCCTACTCCATTATAATTCACTTAGTATGTCTGTCAGTATGTGTGTGTGTGTGTCTCATCTGTCTGTCACCGAAATCCAAAAGCACGCGCCGCTGTAAGCGTGGCACTGTTGGTTCCAAGGACTGATATAGGGGATGGGACCGGAACATTATTCACCGGGTGACAGAAGGTGTATACAGTGGATAAGATCAGATAAGGAGTCTGGAAGGGGATGATCATCAACATACGTAAGACCAGTTTACGGGCAACAGTGGGACTTGGCATCCGCGTTGTGATGATAGTAGGGTGGGACGGGAACATTATTGGCGGGTGACAGAAAAGTGATAACAGTTATAAGAATCGATAAGGGGTTTCGGAAGAGGATAATCACCAATACACGTAACGCAGGTTATAGCAACGGTGGTGGACGAGTGCGATTTCGAGAAATGATTCAGGGTGATCATGATAGTGATATGGGGACTGGAAATATTATTGGTGGGTGACGGATGGTTATAGGATGCTGAAAGTGACAAAGTTAACATGGGAAAATCCGCTACACCGCTCACAGCAGCAATGCGATCGATATGACTCAAGTATAACTATCTCGGTGGCTCCAACACAACTCATTCCTCACTGCTCATCAGTAGCGGAATCATGTACGATCGCTAATGGAGTTTGTTTGCAGAGATGTTATGAACAGCAGCAACTTGACTCAGTCACTCTTATCAGAACTATATTCCATCAACAACCTTAGTGGGAGCCATTCAAAGCGTTCCACTGCTGAATGCGGGGGTGCATTCCAAAGCAAGACGCTTCAAGAGGGAGGGGGGGAATGCATGAATCAGTACGATGCTTCAGCGGCTGGTCTAACAGACGGCTCTATTCCTGTCTATGTAGGTTATGAATGTACCAGTCGGATCGCTCGCTAGCGCCGGCGCTCCTCCTTATACGGCGGGCGCTGCTGCTGCTTCTGCGTCTTGAAATATATGGAAGCGAGAACAGCGGAACATAGAAAATGCAAAATTGCTCTTTTGATTCGATTACCATCAGCCTATTTCAACAAAACAACGTTGATACACTAAGCGTACTTGGCTTCCAGGAAGATTTTTGAATCGTTAATTTTTCCCATTTCAAGTGCACCAACTGATGTGACAATCTGTCACCCGTCACCAATATCCTTGTCACAAAACCCTCATAATTCAGTAGTATAGTGGCATGATAGCTGCACCACCTTGCAGAGAGGCGACGACGGGAGCGCAACTTATCAACCGCGATCAGCTCCTATCACTGATGTGACAATCTGTCACCCGTCACCAATATCCTTGTCACAAAACCCTCATAAGTGCGATCATAAGGATGCTTATGATCAGGGCACTGATTGATCCCCACCCCCGCAGGTGCAGTCTCAGCGAAAACTTTTTTGTTGTTCTACCGTCACTGGCTGAACAGCGTCAAGAGTCTTCGTAATTAAAGATCTCTTTCCCACAAAATGCATCAATTAGCAAAAATAAGAAGAGTTATTCTGCTGGAAAAGGTCTTTCTGAAAAAGATCTGAAGGGATGTGACGGGAATACTGATGAGTGGCATACAGTGATAGCAGCTGATAAGATTCAATAAGGGGAGTTAGAAGAGAAGGGTCACAAAAGTCATAGCGCCCCATGCCACGGGAAGTTGGTTTCAGCAGGTGATGTAAGGTATGTTATGGGAACAGTGATGGTGGGTAACAGAACGTGATGGCACCTGATTGCGGATGATAGGAAGCTTTAGAATTGAATCGTCACCTTATTCATCGCGCGCATCCCAACAGAAGTAGAAAGCCTTTTCTGTCACGTGATGAACTTGTTGTGACGGAGACAAGTGATAGGAGCTGATCGCGGTTGATAAGTTGCGCTCCCGTCGTCGCCCCTCTGCAAGGGGGTGCAGCTATCATGCCACTATACTACTGAATTATGAGGGTTTTGTGACAAGATATTGGTGACGGGTGACAGATTGTCACATCAGTTGGTGCACTAGAAATGGGAAAAATTAACGATTCAAAAATCTTCTTGAAAGCCAAGTACGCTTAGTGTATCAAAGTTGT
Source organism: Cooperia oncophora (assembly GCA_036418165.1). NCBI lineage: Eukaryota > Metazoa > Nematoda > Chromadorea > Rhabditida > Trichostrongylidae > Cooperia > Cooperia oncophora. Next base: position 13,578 of record MU912173.1, on the reverse strand, counting down.
TTTGCTGAAATAGGCTGATGGTAATCGAATCAAAAGAGCTAGAAGAGGAAAGAGTCCATGTTCAGGAATGATCTTTCCGGTAATAGGTGTCCGTAGGGTTCCCGTTCAATGCATGCAACAGTGTGCGCTAGCAATTTGTGTTCAATAAGATGTTTTCGAAAACCAGTTGGAAGATTAAATTAGCAGAAAAAAAGACAGAGAACTGTCACTGTTTCTGCCAACTTTTCGCTCGCGTTGACGAGCGCGACTCCGTGGATGCACCTTGTAACCTAGTATATATAGTATTGCAGCTCCATGACTTTTCAACGCAGTTGATCTGCCTATGCACAGGGTTTCTAACGCTCTCGAAAGGTTTTCAGCTGAATAGCAAGCTACATGTGAGTGCTCGCTTCCACGGCTTATGGTTCGGGATTAACCGATGGCCCCTTGAAGCCTCTTTGAATGGATCAAACAAGATGCGGTGAAATATTGGGTTGGCACATAAGTAATGGCGTTTTTTTTCAATTGAAAAATTTTGTTCCAAAAGTGAAATGTTTTGCAAGCATGTTTGATATCATCTGATAGAAAACTTCTCGTACTGTAAGAATATCAAAGCAGCTTCGGGTGAGGAAATAGTTTTTGTAAGTTTTTTAGTCATTGAAGTTGGAAGTTGAGTCGGCGAAAATCAGTACCTTCGACAACTGCTTCTATTTCCGTCTATTCGAAGTGGTAAAGTCGCTTAAGCTGCTCTATAGATTAGAAGTAGGTTGAGCTAAAAGCTGCAGCAAGGGAATCTTCATAGAACGCTTCAGAACTGATTTCAAGAATTTCAAAGTTGGCAACCTTCGCCTCGCAGGATCACGAGTCATCGCGTCTCACTTGAAATTTTATGCTATTACTTGAGTGTTTCGCTAATGTGCTTTGCATGCTCTGGTGGCAAATTCCGTGCTCTAAACGCTGCTATAAAATTCTGTTTCCCATAGGTGTTTTTTTTGTTAATTCCAGGTTTTTAACAAGTAACTTCAGGTCGGTGAAAATCAGCGTTCCCGACTTTCTCTCCCTACCGCTTTCCACGAGTTTAAAGCCCCTGGAGCCCCCGCCATGGTTCGAGTAAAGCACTGAGTGAGAGATGAATAATCGGACGATCACAAATGGTTTTGAGAAAAAGCAAAACCGGCAACGTTGACCTTGCAGGCATCCGGTCGACCGACAACTCACAATTTTTTTGTTTTCCGGAGTAAATTTCGAACTCAGCTTAACTTTACTCTCTTACAACACTACAAGAGTATAGTTGTTTACGATAAACTAGTCGATAATTTATTCTCCAATGTTTCTTGCAACCTCCTCCCACCGATCAGCCAGCTCATTCAGTCACCGTGAAAACATTGAAAAGCTGGCTGATCGGTGGGATAAGGTTGTAAGAAACAGTGAAGAATTTATTATTGACTAGGTTATTGTGAACATCTACATTTTTTCATAAAGTTGTAAATATTGTGTTTGAAATTTACTCCGGAAAACAAAAAATTGTGAGTTATGGGTCGAGCGGATGCCTGCAAAGTCAACGTTGTCGGTTTTGCTTTTTCTCAAAATCAGTTGTTGTTCGTCCGAATATTAATCTCTCACTCAATGCTTTTCTCGAACCATGGCGAATCTATTGGCCTGCTCCAGGGGCTTTGAAGCTTACGTGGAAAACGGTAGGGAGAAAAAGTTGGAAATGCTGATTCTCACCGACCTGGAGTTCCTTGTTAAAAACCTGAAATTTAACAAAAAAAACACCTATGGGAAACAGAGTTTTATAACAATGTTTAGAGCACGAAATTTGCCACCAGAGCATGCAAAACACATTAGCGGAACATTCAAGTATTAGCATGAAATTTTAAGTGAAACAGACTCGATGACTTATGATCCTGCGAGGTGAAGGTTGCCAATTTTGAAATTCTTGAAATCAGTTCTGAAGCGTTCTATGAGGATTCCCTTGCTGCAACTTCTAGCTCAACCTACTTCTAATCTATAGAGCAGCTTAAGCGACTTTACCACTTTGAATAGACGGAAATAGAAACAGTTGTCGAAGGTACTGATTTTCGCCGACTCAACTTCCAACTTCAACGACTAAAAAACTTACAAAAATTATTTCCTCTCTCGAAGCTGTTTCGATATTCTTACAGTACGAGAAGTTTTCTATCAGTTTCCTATCAGTTGATATCGAAATTGCTTACAAAACATTTCACTTTTGGAACAAAATTTTCAATTGAGAAAAACGCCATTACTTATGTGCCAACCCAATAATATGGGCAGGGTCAGGACTACAAGGTTGATGAGCCATTACGAAAGCACTGAAACTAACCAGGGAGGTTGTTCAGAACGTGGAGCGCTTTTTGAAAACGGTTTTTTGCATGTAGTGCGGTCACGTGCATGCAGCACCAAACTGATCTTTATTTTTCTGAACGACTCTGGGAATACCAAAAAGGAGTGAAAAGAAGTCCTAGGAAACCGACTGTTTTTGAGACTCAGTGGGCTCTGAATCACTTGCACTTTGACCGATTGCTGATCAGAGGGCCGTTATAAAGGTACCATAGGAATAGAGGAGGAAAATAGTCGCAAATGGGGTCTTACTTGAGGCACGTGAATGGGAGTGAGCGGCTCTGAACGGCTCGTCAGAATGGTTTCTTTAACGATCAGAGTGGTGTTCAGCTACAACGATCGGATAGCCTAATGGATAGCGTGGAGGATTCCCAATCTTACAGTGTGGGTGGGGTTCATGCTTCAAATCCACTCGGCTTGCGAAATTTTGCATTTTCTATGTTCCGCTGTTCTCGCTTCCATATATGTCAAGACGTAGAAGCAGCAGGAGCGCCCGCCGTATAAGGAGGAGCGCCGGCGCTAGAGCGATCCGACTGGTACGTTCATAACCTACATAGACAGGAATAGAGCCGTCTGTTAGACCAGCCGCTAAAGCATCGTACTGATTCATGCATTCCCCCCCTCCCTCTTGAAGCGTCTTGCTTTGGAATGCACCCCCGCATTCAGCAGTGGAACGCTTTGAATGGCTCCCACTAAGGTTGTTGATGGAATATAGTTCTGATAAGAGTGACTGAGTCAAGTTGCTGCTGTTCATAACATCTCTGCAAACAAACTCCATTAGCGGTCGTACATGATTCCGCTACTGATGAGCAGTGAGGAATGAGTTGTGTTGGAGCCACCAAGATAGTTATACTTGAGTCATATCGATCGCATTGCTGCTGTGAGCGGTGTAGCGGATTTTCCCATGTTAACTTGTCACCTTCAGCTTCTATAACTTCCGTCACTAGCCAGTAATATTCCCGTCCCGTATCACTATCATATCACCCTGAATCACTTCTCGAAATCGCACTCCCATCGTTGCTATAACCTGCGTTACGTTTTTGGTGATTATCCTCTTCTGAGACCCCTTATCGGATCTTATTAACTGTTATCACTTTCTGTCCCCCGCCAATAATGTTTCCGTCCTACCCTCTACATCACATCGCGGATCCAAGGTCCCACTGTTGCCGTAAACTGCGTTACGTATTTGGTGATTATCCTCTTCCGAAACCCCTTATCGGATCTTATTAACTGTTATCACTTTCTGTCACCCGCCAATAATGTTTCCGTCCTACCCTCTACATCACATCTTGAACCAACGTGCCACGCGCTTACAGCGGCGCGTGCTTTGGATTTCGTGACAGACAGATGGACACACACACACACACACACACACACACAGACAGACATACTTAGTGAATTGTATATAGTAGGACCATTCGGATCGCCCGGGACGCCGAGCTATCCTCGTTCTCTTTAGCTGGCTACTTAGCTCCTCATACTGCGCTATTTCGATGGAATCGTAGTACATGAAGCAACCCACGTGCGCTCAGGTCCAGCTGCTACGCGAGCTGCTTGTACAATGGCTCAGAGTGTACTAAGTGGTTGTCTTATATAGTGAGGGTATCACAATCAAGACAACATCTTGTTTGTTATTTTTTTGAATGAGTTTGCAGTTTTGCTAGCGGTTGTACCCTCCTCCCTTGCTGCCTCTCTTACTCAAGCGTGCGCTTCGCACCCCCCCCCCCTTCCATCCAACCTCTCCCTGTTTCCCTATCCTACACGTGCTCAGGTCCGGCTGAACACGTGCAGGGGAAGGAAGCAGAGCGGAGAGGTCACTTGGTACCCCGCTCTACTCCACCCTATCCCCGCAAGAGCACACACCCACTGCCACGCGAGCAGCTCGTGCAGTGGCTCGGACTGTATCAAATGGTTGTCTTATATAACGGAGGCTGTTATCACAATTGAAACATTGGATTGATACATGTGTAGCGATCGGTTTCCGTTTTGTCTAGCGGTCGTATTCCCCTTCCACTAATTAGAACCATTGTTAATACTAATAAGAAGCATTTTGCGGACGGACAGACATACACACATACAAACCGACACACAAAGTTACTGGTTTATAGAATAGAAGGATTTGTAGGCACATTCTAAATAGTTATACCCCATTAGTCGGTGCTATTCAACAATTTAGATTTTTCACATACCATTAAGCAAAGACTTCTATGAAAGTTGAGCTTTATATGTTATTCAGTGCCCTGATCACGAGCATGGCATTTACTTTCAGCTGTCCTCAGCTGCCGCGCTGAAAGTGACAAGTGTACATAGCTACTCCACTGGAGTAGCTATGTACACTCATTTGAGGGAATTTCAGGGCCATTCTGACGCCAAATTGCGTTGACGCTAAGAATAACTGTCAGAGTCGTGATCAGGACCATCGATTACCCCTATAGGCAAACTTTTATAGGCAAAATTTTTTTGACTTTTTTGAGTTTGTGTATTGGGTTATGCTCATGAGTCACTCTGTTGAAGTTGTACTTTTGCTGGTTACCGAAACTCTCGTTCAGTGGTATGGAGACATAAAACGGGCAACAACGATAGATGTCATTGAAAAAAAGAAAGAAACGGTTGTCACTCCTCCAGGTGCATTTGAAAAAGTGAAGGAAATCGAATGAGTCTCTTCTCTGGTAGGGGAAGATGACATCCTGGTTAAGCGAGCAGTCGCTAGAATCGACAAATGCCCAGGATGGTTTTTCACTTGTTCTGTGGCCACCCATGCCTATGTCAAGTATGAATGGACCTTGTGAGCACCGAATCCGCGACGGCTGCCTAGCGGCCCACCGCGTCATCGTTACGTCGTCACCGCTCCGAAGGTGTAGGACTGCGGTCATCATTGCCGACCGAATGGTGGTCTACTCGAGAAACTCAAAAAAATTCTCTTGGCTGAAAGTTTGGCTATAGGGGTAATCGATGGTCCTGATCACGACTCTGACAGTTATTCCTGGCGTCGACGCAATCTGGCGTCAGAACGGTCCTGAAACTCCCTCAAATGAGTGTACATAGCGACTTCAGTAAGAGAAGGAAGTGGCTCCAAAATGGCGACACATGGCACGACAGCTGAAAGTAAAGGCCGTAGTCGTGATCAGGGCACTGAATAACACATAAAGCTCAACTTTCAGAAAAGTCCTTGCTTAATATTATGTGAAAATCGAAGTTGTTGAAAAGCACCGACTAATGGGGTACAACTATTCAGAATGTGCCTATAAATGGTAGATATCCGAGTTAAACTGATAGGCAGACATATATGGAAGCGAGAACAGCGGAACATAGAAAATGCAAAATTTCGCAAGCCGTGTGGATTTGAAGCATGAACCCCACCCTCACTGTAAGATTGGAAATCTTCCACGCTATCCACTAGGCCATCCGATCGTTGTAGCTGAACACCGCTCCGATCGTTGAAGAAACCATTCTGACGAGCCGCTCAGAGCCGCTCACTCCTAATCACGGCCTCAAGTAAACCCCTTTGGCGACCATTTTCCTCCTCGATTCCTATGGTACCTTTATAACGGCCCTCTGCTCAACAACCGGTCAAAGTTGCAAATGATTCAGAGCCCACTGACGCTCAAAAACGGTCAATTTCCTGGGACTTCTTTTTCAACCCTTTTCTGGTATTCCCAGAGGCGTTCAGAAAAAATGAACATCAGTTTGGTGCTCCATGCATGTGACCCTACATCATACAAAAAAAAATCGTTTTTAAAAAGCGCTCCACTTCCTGAACGACCTAACAGGTATGAGCAAACGAGTCCATATTGTTCATAGTGATACTCACAGTCCTGGAAAAGTTAAACATTTCTCTTATGTTCTCGAATGCTAAGTATAAATAGGAATGCGCTTTATTACAGAAAAATAGTAGAATGACTATCACAGATCGTGCTAGTCTTATTTACTGGTTAGAGTGTGCGGAGCTGATCGCGAACACAGGCTGATCCTGGATTTCTCGATCACCTACGATACCTTTGTCAAGGGCAAGATCAAGGCTGACTGCTGATCCAACAATTTCTAGTCTTAAAGTTTCCAGTACACTCACATTCTCTGTTCGCACATATAGCTTTGTGCATACGGAAACCAAATTTCAGGATAACCAGAGCATACGTGAAGCAAAATAGGAAGCTGAGGGAGAGTTTGAAACAGACTCGCGAACAGATGTTCTTCATGAAGACTGCACAACAGTATATATCCAACGAAGTTTCACATAGGACTGGTTCGTCATAATTTTTTACTTCAGTGTCTATCACAGCAGTAAAAATAAATTGAAGTCTGAAACTCTTCGTCGTTGGTCAATCCCTTTGTGAGATGCAGCACGCATTCTACTTCCATTTGGAATCGTAGTCGCTGATTGAATGCGATGTTGCCTATACAATGCTTGCGGTGGCCAGCCGATGTACAAGTTAGTGTTTTATTCTCTGAGACGAATCTGGTAACAATTTATCTCCCCCGGAGAGTAGAAGGCCTAGGGTGGCCTAGGCGATCCGGGATTTGAACCCGCCGCAGCGCGAGGGGTAAGCGCGCCACTGGTCACTACCCACCTCCGCGCTAGCAGTAAAAATATGACGCCCAATTATAGGATACGGCGTAGTGAGTGCGTAGACTTGCTCTAATGGTGTACCGCATTCAGTAGATGAAATAGCCAGCTAACAGGAACGATTTCTCGTGCTTCTCACCTGAATAATTCATAAAAATCCTGATAAAATTATATAGATCAACATTGTCAACAAAACGCAGCGCTTGCCCTTGATTATGATTTGTGTCGATTTGTCCTACCTCAGTTTGGAATTCCTGCTTAGATAACAAAAAGAAAGATAATATTAGGTTGGTCGAAAAGTCCTGCGACACTTTGACCAATTTTTCGGACTAAATTTTCAGTTACTAAAAGACATCTCCAATCTACAAGGTAATCACCACTAAGGACTAGGACT